>JASUUG010001093.1:0-54400 GCA_030449905.1 Luvunga scandens | reverse complement strand
CTCGTTTCACGGCCATTTACTGCCAGAGAGCGGGTGCCCAAAGCGGGTGGGCCAACTCGTCGATTCAGGCAAAACCGGGAGAAAGAAGTGGAAGGTAGGTGTGGATCTCAGTTTTGGTCAAGAATCTGGCTGGCGAGGACCGTGTGCTCACATTTTGGCCAAATGCTCGCCGGCCAAGGCCAAGGCACGCCCCACCCGGCCAAGGCCAAGGCACGGGCCCACGCTCGAGCTCCTATCCTTGCCTCGGGAGCGCGGTCCAAGTGTCTGGTGTGTGTGCGTGAGAGTGTGCGACCTGCCTTGGTCGGAGCATGTGCTGCATTTCGAGCAAGGCACGCAGCCAGCCCGGCCAAGGCCAAGGCCAAGGCACCAAAGCCCGCAGCCACCCCAGTGGCCGCCCAAGGCCATGGCACGGCAGCCACCCCTAGGCCAAGGCCATGGCACCCAGCCACCCCGTGGCCAAGGCCATGGCACACAGCCAGCCAGCGGCCAAGGCCATGCAGCCACCCGGGGCCACCAGGCCCCAGGCCAAGGGCATGGAATGCTGTCCACCCGAAGGCCAAGGCCAAGGCCAAGTGCGCCGCCACCCCGCGGCCAAGGCCAAGGGTGTGCTGTGCGATCGGTCGGATCTTGGCCAACTTTCGGGGCGGTGCGGATTTTGGGTGATGCATTAGATGTTCGACAGTCGAACGTCGGGAAAAGGGAGAGTCGATTTGAGGTCGAAACCTCATTTCACCTGATTTACGAAAAGTGGGGGGTGCGAAAAGGGGCCGAAAGCGTGCCCTCAATTGGTCCGATTGTGAGTAGAACTGGGCCGGGGCCTCCCGGTGCTAGTACTGTTTTTCCTCTCGAAGAAATGGCAAAAATAATGCGGGAGGCCCTGCGCCCATTTTCCGCCCAAAAGGCCAAAATCCGTGAGCTATAGCACGGATTGTGCCAGGCCAAATTCGGTGTTTTTCGGGGGCGTGGGATTTTGGGCTGGCGTGGTCGGGTTTGGTGGGAGTCGGTGGCGGGAGAAAAGCGGAATCAATTCCGAGCTCGAAACTCGTTTCTGACCATTTACCGCCCGCGAGCGGGTGCCCAAGCGGGGGGCCAACTCGTCCGATTCAGGCAAAACCGGAGAAAGAAGTGGAAGGTAGGTGTGGATCTCAGTTTTTGGTCCAAGAATACGAAGAAAGCGGCGAGGACCGTGTGCTCACATTTTGGCCAAATGCTCGCCGCGGCCAAGGCCAAGGCCAAGCCACGCAGCCACCCCGGCCAAGGCCAAGGCACGGGGCCACGCTCGAGCTCCCTATCCTTGCCTCGGGAGGCGCGGCCCAGAGTGTGTGTGTTGTGTGTGCGTGAGTGTGCGACCTGCCTTGGTCGCGAGCATGTGCTGCATTTCGAGCAAGGCACGGGCGATAGCCAGCCAGCGGCCAAGGCCAAGGCCGAGGCACCCACCCGTGGCCAAGGCCAAGGCATGGCCCACCCGTGGCCAAGGCCAAGGCACGTTCAGCCAGCCGCGGCCAAGGCCATGGCACCCAGCCAGCCAAAGGCCTGGGCACGCAGCCAGCCCGTGGCCAAGGCCTTGGCAAGCCACCCTCGCCAAGGCCAAGGCCAAGGCACCCAGCCAGCCACGGCCAAGGCCAAGGCCATGCTGCCAAGGCCAAGGCCGGCCGTGTGCTGTAGCTCACGGATCTTGGCCAACTTTCGCGTTTTCCGGGCGGTGCGGGATTTTGGGGTGATGCATTAGATCGTCACGACAGTCGAGCGTCGGAAAAGGCGGAGTCGATTCGAGGTCGAACCTCGTTTCTGACGGCCGATTTACGAGGTGCGGGTGTGCGAAAAGGGGACGAAAGCGTGCCCTCGAATTGGTCGATTGTGGTAGAACTGGGCGGGGGCCTCCTCACGTGCTAGTACTGCTTTCCGCTCGAAGAAATGGCAAAAATAATGCGGGAGGCCCTGCGCCCATTTTCCCCGGAGAAAAAGGCCAAAATCCGTGAGCTATATAGCACACGGATTGTGGCCAAATTTCGCGTTTCGGGCGGCGTGGGATTTTGGGCTGGCGTGGTCGGGTTTGGTGGGAGTCGGTGGCGGGAGAAAACGGAATCAATTCCGAGCTCGAAGCTCGTTTTTCGGCCATCTTACCGGCAGCGAAAGGGTGTGCCCAAGCGGGTGGGCCAACTCGTCGATTCAGGCAAAACCGGAGAAAGAAGTGGAAGGTAGGTGTGGATCTCAGTTTTGGTCCAAGAATACGAAGAAAGCGGCGAGGACCGTGTGCTCACATTTTGGCCAAATGCTCGCCAAGGCCAAGCCAAGCCAAGGCAAGCCAAGGCACAGGGCCACGCTCGCCAAGGCCAAGGCCAGGGGCCCACGCTCGTTGTGTGTGCTGAAGTGTGCCCTGCCTTGCCTGTGTGCGTCGAGGCCTGCATTTAGCCGAGCATGTGCCATTGTGTGTGTGCCAGCCAAGTGTGGCCAAGGCACGCACAGCCACCATGTGCTGCATTTCGGCCAAGGCACCAGCCGTCCAGCCCCCACCCGCGGCCAAGGCCATGGCACCCAGCCAGCCCGCGGCCAAGGCCAAGGCCATGCCACCCACCAGCCACCCGCGGCCAAGGCCTGGCACCAGCCACCCCCGTGGCCAAGGCCAAGGCCAGGCACCAAGCCAGCCACGGCCAAGGCCAAGGGCCAGCCAGGCCAAGGCCAAGCTGTAGCTCCCGCGGATCTTGGCCAACTCTTGGCCAACTTTCGTTTCGGGGTGGTGCGGGATTTTGGGGTGATGCATTAGATACGTGCGACAGTCGAGCGTTGGAAAAAGGGGAGTCGATTTGAGGTCGAACCTCGTTTCGGCCGATTTACCGAGGTGCGGGTGCGAAAAGGGGACGAAACGTGCCCGCGAATTGGTCCGATTGTGGTAGAACTGGGCCGGGGGCCTCCTCACGGTGCAAGTACTGTTTTCCGCTCTAAGAAATGGCAAAAATAATGCGGGAGGCCCTGCGCCCATTTTTCCGCCAGAAAAGGCCAAAATCCGTGAGCTATAGCACACAGATTGTGGCCAAATTTCGCGTTCCAGGGGCGGCGTGGGATTTTGGGCTGGCGTGGTTGGGTTTGGTGGGAGTCGGTGGCGGGAGAAAACGGAATCCAATTCCGAGCTCCGAAACTCGTTTTTACGGCCATCTTACCGGCAGCGACGGGTGCCCAAGCGGGTGGGCCAACTCGTCCGATTCAGGCAAAACCCGGAGAAAGAAGTGGAAGGTAGGTGTGGATCTCAGTTTTGGTCAAGAATACGAAAAGCGGCGAGGACCGTGTGCTCACATTTTGGCCAAATGCTCGCCCGGGGCCAAGGCAAAGCCACGCAGCCACCCCGCGGCCAATGCCAAGGCACAGGGCCACGCTCGCGCTCCCTATCCTTGCCTCGGGAGCGCGACCGGAGTGTGTGTTGTGTGTGCGTGCAAAAGTGCGACGTGCCTTGGTCGCGAGCATGTGCTGCATTTCGAGCAAGGCAGGAGCCAGCCCGCGGCCAAGGCCAAGGCCGAGGCACGCAGCCACCCCGTGGCCAAGGCCCATGTCCAGCCAAGGCCATGGCCAAGCCAGGCCACGGCAGCCAGCCCGGCCAGGCCACGGCCAAGGCCGGCCAAGGCCATGCACCCAGCCAGCCACCCGGCCAAGGCCAAGGCCAAGGCCAAGGCCATGGCGCAGCCACCCGCGGCCAAGGCCAAGGCCAAGGGCCAAGGCCGTGTGCTGTCGCTCACGGATCTTGGCCAACTTTCGCGCGTTTCGGGCGGTGCGGGATTTTGGGGTGATGCATTAGATCGTGCGACAGTCGAGCGTTGGAAAAGAGGGAGTCGATTTGAGGTCGAACCTCGTTTACGGCCGATTTACCGAGGTGCGGGGGTGCGAAAAGGGGCGAAATGTGCCCTCGGGTTGGTCGATTGTGGTAGAACTGGGCGGGGGCCTCCTCACGGGCGCAAGTACTGTTTTCCTCTCGAAGAAATGGCAAAAATAATGCGGGAGGCCCTGCGCCCATTTTCCCCAGAAAAGGCCAAAATCCGTGAGCTATAGCACACGGATTGTGGCCAAAGTTCGCATTTCGGGGCGGCGTGGGATTTTGGGCTGGCGTGCTCAGGTTTGGTGGGAGTCGGTGGCGGGAGAAAACGGAATCCAATTCCGAGCTCCGAAACGCGTTTCTGGCCATCTTACCGGCAGCGACGGGTGCCCAAGCGGGTGGGCCAACTCGTCCGATTCAGGCAAAACCGGAGAAAGAAGTGGAAGGTAGGTGTGGATCTCAGTTTTTGGTCAAGAATACGAAGAAAACGGCGAGGACCGTGTGCTCACATTTTGGCCAAATGCTCGCCCGCGGCCAAGGCCAAGCCAAGCACGCCACCCCAGCGGCCAAGCCAAGGCACAGGGCCACGCTCGAGCTCCCTATCCTTGCCTCGGGAGGCGCGGCCCAAGTGTGTGTTGTGTGTGCGTGAGTGTGCGACCTGCCTTGGTCGCGAGCATGTGCTGCATTTCGAGCAAGGCACGAGCCAGCCCGGGCCAAGGCCAAGGCCCAGCCCACCCGTGGCCAAGGCCAAGGCCAAGGCCAAGGCACCCAGCCACCACCCAAGGCCAAGCCAAGGCCAGCCCGCCAAGGCCCCAGCCAGCCAGCCCAGGCCAAGGCCATGGCACCCAGCCACCCAGCCGCGGCCAAGGCCATGGCACCCAGCCACCCAAGGCCAAGGCCATGGCCCAAGGCCAAGGCCAAGTGTGCTGCCAAGGCCAAGGCGTGTGCTGTAGCTCACGGATCTTGGCCAACTGTCGCGTTTCCGGGGCGGAGCGGGATTTTGGGGTGATGCATTAGATCGTCGACAGTCGAGCGTCGGAAAAGAGGGAGTCGATTTGAGGTCGAACCTCGTTTTTCTGACCGATTTACCGAGCGTGCGGGGGTGCGAAAAGGGGAAAGCGTGCCCTCGAATTGGTCGATTGTGGTAGAACTGGGCGGGGCCTCCTCACGGTGCAAGTACTGTTTTCCGCTCGAAGAAATGGCAAAAATAATGCGGGAGGCCCTGCGCCCATTTTTCCGCCAGAAAAGGCCAAAATCCGTGAGCTATAGCACACGGATTGTGGCCAAATTTCGCGTTTTGCGGGCGCCGTGGGATTTTGGGCTGGCGTCGTCGGGTTTGGTGGGAGTCGGTGGCGGGAGAAAACGGAATCCATTCCGAGCTCGAAACTCGTTTTTCACGCCCATCTTACCGGCAGCGAACGGGTGCCCAAACGGGTGGGCCAACTCCTCCGATTCAGGCAAAACCAGAGAAAGAAGTGGAAGGTAGGTGCGGATCTCAGTTTTTGGTCCAAGAATACGAAGAAACGGCGAGGACCGTGTCCTCACATTTTGGCCAAATGCTCGCCCGCGGCCAAGGCCAAGCCATGCAGCCACCCCGCGGCCAACGCCAAGGCACAGGGCCACGCTCGAGCTCCCTATCCTTGCCCCGGGAGCGCGGCCCAAGTGTGTGTTGTGTGTGCGCGAGAGTGTGCGACGTGCCTTGGTCGCGCGCATGTGCTGCATTTCGAGCAAGGCACGGCCAGCCAGCCAGCGGCCAAGGCCAAGGCCAAGGCACGCCAGCCACCCGGGCCAAGGCCAAGGCCTCAGGCAGTCCACCAAGCGGCCAAGGCCAAGGCCACCCAGCCACCCGCGGCCAAGGCCCAGGCACCCAGCCAGCCAGCGGCCAAGGCCAAGGCCAAGGATTGCCACCCGATCTTGCAGCCACCCGTTGATTGGCCAAGGCCAAGGCCATGGCCATGCCACCCGGAAAAAAGTGAAGGCAAGGCCAAGGCCTCGTTTTTGGCCTCCAAAGCGTGGCCAAGCGCCAAGGGGCAAGGTGCCCGGAACCCCAGCCGATTGGCCAGAACTGGGCCAAGGGGCCTCCAGCCACCCGCGGCAAGTACTGCCAAGGCCAAGAAATGGCAAAAATAATGCGGGAGGCCCTGCTCCCATTTTCCCAAATGGAAAAGGCCAAAATCCGTGATCTTAGCTCACGGATTGTTGGCCAACTTTCCGGTTTCGGGGGGTGCGTGGGATTTTGGGGTGATGCATTAGATTTGGTGGGAGACGGTGGCGTTGGAAAAAGGGAGTCGATTTCCGAGCTCGAACTCGTTTTACGGCCATTTACCGGGGTGAGGGGTGCGAAAAGGGGCAAAGTGCCCTCGATTCAGGCAAAACCGATTGTGGTAGAACTGGGGAAGGGGTGTCCTCTCAGTTTTGGTACTGTTTTCCTCTCGAAGAAATGGCAAAAATAATGCGGGAGGCCCTGCGCCCATTTTCCCCCGGCCAAGGCCAGGCCAAAATCCGTGAGCTATAGCACGGATTGTGGCCAAATTTGTGCGTTTCGGGGTGGCCTGCCTTGGCCAAGGGCTGGCGTGGTCGGGTTTGGTGGGAGTCGGTGGCGGGAGAAAACGGAATCAATTCCGAGCTCGAAACTCGTTTTACTGCCATCTTACCAAAGGATGAGCGGGTGCCCAAGCGGGTGGGCCAACTCGTCCGATTCAGGCAAAACCGGAGAAAGAAGTGGAAGGTAGGTGTGGATCTCAGTTTTTGGTCCAAGAATACGAAGGCGGCGAGGACCGTGTGCTCACATTTTGGCCAAATGCTCGCCCGCGGCCAAAGGCCAAGCCAAGGCAGCCACCCGCGGCCAAGGCCAAGGCACAGGGCCACGCTCGGAAAATCGCTCCCTATCCTTGCCTCGGGAGCGCGGCCCAAGTGTGTGTTGTGTGTGCGTGAGTGTGAGTGTGCGACCTGCCTTGGTCGCGAGAGCATGTGCTGCATTTCGCATTTCGAGGCACGGCAGCCAGCCAAGGCCAAAATCAGGCCAAGGCCAGGCCAAGGCACGCAGCCACCCGTGGCCAAGGCCAAGCCAATGCAGGCCAGCCCACCCACCCGTGGCCAAGGCCAAGGCCAAGGCACAAGCCAGCCAGGCCAAGGCCAGGCCACGCAGCCCCAGCCAAGGCCAAGGCCAAGGCCAAGGCCAGGCAGCCAGCCACCCCAGGCCAAGGCCAGGCACGCCAGCCACCCGGGCCAAGGCCAAGGCCATGCCACAGCCACCCGCGGCCAAGGCCAAGGCCATGCAAGGCCAAGGCCAAGGCCGTGTGCTGTAGCTCACGGATCTTGGCCAACTTTCGCGTTTCGGGGCGGTGCGGGATTTTGGGGTGATGCATTAGATCGTGCGACAGTCGAGCGTTGGAAAAGAGGGGAGTCGATTCCGAGTCGAACCTCGTTTTCCGATTTACGGCCATTTACGTGCGGGGGCGCGAAAAGGGGGAAACGTGCCCCTTGCAATCGGTTGGTCGATTGTGGTAGAACTGGGCCGGGGCCTCCTCACGGCGCAAGTACTGTTTTCCGCTCGAAGAAATGGCAAAAATAATGCGGGAGGCCCTGCGCCCATTTTCCCCGAAAAAGGCCAAAATCCGTGAGCTATAGCACACGGATTGTGCCAAATTCGCGTTTCGGGGGCGGCGTGGGATTTTGGGCTGGCGTGGTCGGGTTTGGTGGGAGTCGGTGGTGGGAGAAAACGGAATCCATTCCGAGCTCGAAACTCGTTTTTACGGCCATCTTACCGGCAGCGAAGCGGGTGCCCAAGCGGGTGGGCCAACTCGTCGTCGATTCAGGCAAAACCGGAGAAAGAAGTGGAAGGTAGGTGTGGATCTCAGTTTTTGGTCCAAGAATACGAAGAAGCGGCGAGGACCGTGTGCTCACATTTTGGCCAAATGCTCGCCAAGCGCCACAAGGCCAAGCCAAGCACCAGCCACCCGCGGCCAAGGCCAAGGCACAGGGGGCCACGCTCGAGCTCCCTATCCTTGCCTCGGGAGCGCGGCCGGAGTGTGTGTTGTGTGTGCGTGAGTGTGCGACCTGCCTTGGTCGCGAGCATGTGCTGCATTTCGAGCAAGGCACGCCAGCCAGCCAAGGCCAAGGCCAGGCCAAGCCAGCCACCCGTGCCAAGGCCAAGGCACGCCAGCCACCAAGCCAAGGCCAGGCCCAAGGCCATGGCCAAGGCCCGCGGCCCCAGCCAGCCCGGCCAAGGCCAGGCACAGCCAGCCAGCGGCCAAGGCCAAGGCCCCAGCCACCCAGGCACCGGCCAAGGCCAAGGCCAAGGCAGCCACCCAGCCCAAGGCCAAGGCCAAGGCCAGCCACCAGGCCACCCAAGGCCAAGGCCATGGCACCCAGCCACCCGCGGCCAAGGCCAAGGCCGTGTGCTGTCGCTCACGGATCTTGGCCAACTTTCGCGTTTCGGGCGGTGCGGGATTTTTTGGTGATGCATTAGATCGTCTCGACAGTCGAGCGTTGGAAAAAGAAAAGGGAGTCGATTTGAGGTCGAACCTCGTTTTGCCGATTTACCGAGGTGCGGGGGTGCGAAAAGGGGACCAAAGCGTGCCCTCGGTTGGTCGATTGTGGTAGAACTGGGCGGGGGCCTCCTCACGGCGCAAAGTACTGTTTTCCGCTCGAAGAAATGGCAAAAATAATGCGGGAGGCGCTGCGCCCATGTTTCCCCCAGAAAAGGCCAAAATCCGTGAGCTATAGCACACGGATTGTGGCCAAATTTCGCGTTTCGGGGGCGGCGTGGGATTTTGGGCTGGCGTGGTCGGGTTTGGTGGGAGTCGGTGGCGGGAGAAAACGGAATCAATTCCGAGCTCCGAAACTCGTTTTTCTGGCCATCTTACCGGCAGCGACGGGTCCCCAAAAGGGTGGGCCAACTCCTCCGATTCAGACAAAACCAGAGAAAGAAGTGGAAGGTAGGTGTGGTTCTCAGTTTTTTGTCCAAGAATACGAAGAAACGGCGAGGACCGTGTGCTCACATTTTGGCCAAATGCTCGCCCGCGACCAAGGCCGAGCCACGCAGCCACCCGCGGCCAACGGCAAGGCACAGGGCCACGCTCGAGCTCCCTATCCTTGCCTCGGGAGCGCGGCCCGAGTGTGTGTTGTGTGTGCGTGAGAGTGTGCGACCTGCCTTGGTCGCGAGCATGTGCTGCATTTCGAGCAAGGCACGGAGCCAGCCCGCGGCCAAGGCCAAGGCCGAGGCACGCAGCCGCCCGTGGCCAAGGCCAAGGCCCCGCGTGGCCAAGGCCAAGCACCCAGTCAGCCAGCGGCCAAGGCCATGGCACCAGCCCGGCCAAGGCCAAGGCCATGCACCCAGCCAGCCCGCGGCCAAGGCCAAGGCCAGCCAGCCCGGTGGCCAAGGCCAAGGCCATGGCACCAGCCAAGGCCCGGGCCAAGGCCAAGGCCAAGGCCTGGCACGCAGCCACCCGCGGCCAAAGGCCATGGCCAACCCGCCGTGTGGCCAAGGCTCTGTAGCTCACGGATCTTGGCCAACTTTCGCGTTTCGGGGCGGTGCGGGATTTTGGGGTGATGCATTAGATCGTCGACAGTCGAGCGTTGGAAAAGAGGGAGTCGATTTGAGGTCGAACCTCGTTTCTGCCGATTTACCGAGTGCGGGGTGCGAAAAGGGGACAAAGCGTGCCCTCGGGTTGGTCGATTGTGGTAGAACTGGGCGGGGGCCTCCTCACGGCGCAAGTACTGTTTTCCGCTCGAAGAAATGGCAAAAATAATGCGGGAGGCCCTGCGCCCATTTTCCGCCAGAAAAAAGGCCAAAATCCGTGAGCTATAGCACACGGATTGTGGCCAAATTTCGCGTTTCGGGGCGGCGTGGGATTTTGGGCTGGCGTGGTCGGGTTTGGTGGGAGTCGGTGGCGGGAGAAAAACGGAATCAATTCGAGCTCGAAACTCGTTTTACGGCCATCTTACCGGCAGCGACGGGTGCCCAAGCGGGTGGGCCAACTCGTCCGATTCAGGCAAAACCGGAGAAAAAGTGGAAGGTAGGTGTGGATCTCAGTTTTGGTCAAGAATACGAAGAAAGCGGCGAGGACCGTGTGCTCACATTTTGGCCAAATGCTCGCCCGCGGCCAAGGCCAAAGCCACGCAGCCACCCGCGGCCAAGGCCAAGGCACGGGGCCCACGCTCGAGCTCCTATCCTTGCCTCGGGAGCGCGGCCCGAGTGTGTGTTGTGTGTGTGTGTGAGAGTGTGCGACCTGCCTTGGTCGCGAGCATGTGCTGCATTTCGAGCAAGGCACGGCCAGCCCGCGGCCAAGGCCAAGGCCGAGGCACGCAGCCACCCGTGGCCAAGGCCAAGGCCACCCGCGGCCAAGGCCATGGCCCAGCCAGCCCGCGGCCAAGGCCATGGCACCCAGCCAGCCAGCCAAGGCCTTGGCACCAGCCAGCCAGCCAAGGCCAAGGCCAGCCACCCACCGTGGCCAAGGCCAAGGCACGCAGCCACCCCAAGGCCAAGGCCAAGGCCAAGGCCCATGGCACAGCCACCCGCGGCCAAGGCCAAGGCCGTGTGCTGTAGCTCACGGATCTTGGCCAACTTTCGCGTTTCGGGCGGTGCGGGATTTTGGGGTGATGCATTAGATCGTCGCGACAGTCGAGCGTTGGAAAAGAGGGGAGTCGATTTCGAGGTCGAACCTCGTTTCTGCCGATTTACCGAGTGCGGGTGCGAAAAGGGGACCAAAGCGTGCCCTCGAATGGTCGATTGTGGTAGAACTGGGCGGGGGCCTCCTCACGGCGCAAGTACTGTTTTCCGCTCGAAGAAATGGCAAAAATAATGCGGGAGGCCCTGCGCCCATTTTCCCCAGAAAAGGCCAAAATCCGTGAGCTATAGCACACGGATTGTGGCCAAATTTTCGCGTTTCGGGGCGGCGTGGGATTTTGGGCTGGCGTGGTCGGGTTTGGTGGGAGTCGGTGGCGGGAGAAAACGGAATCAATTCCGAGCTCGAAACTCGTTTTACGGCCATCTTACCGGCAGCGAGCGGGTGCCCAAGCGGGTGGGCCAACTCGTCCGATTCAGGCAAAACCGGAGAAAGAAGTGGAAGGTAGGTGTGGATCTCAGTTTTGGTCAAGAATACGAAGAAACAGCGAGGACCGTGTGCTCACATTTTGGCCAAATGCTCGCCCAAGGCCAAGGCCAAGCCACGCAGCCACCCCGCGGCCAAGGCCAACGCACAGGGCCACGCTCGAGCTCCCCATCCTTGCCTCGGGAGGCGCGGCCCTAGTGTGTGTTGTGTATGCGTGAGTGTGTGCGACCTGCCTTGGTCGCGAGCTTGTGCTGCATTTCGAGCAAGGCACGGAGCCAGCCCGCCAAGGCCAAGGCCAAGGCACGCAGCCACCCCGTGGCCAAGGCCAAGGCCATGGCACCCAGCCACCCGCGGCCAAGGCCATGGCACCCAGCCACCCAGCCCGCGGCCAAGGCCAGGCACGCCCAGCCAAGGCCATGGCCAAGGCCAAAGGCCATGGCAGGCCAAGGCCAGGCACCCACCCCAAGGCCAAGGCCATGCCACGCAGCCACCCCGCGGCCAAGGCCAAGGCCGTGTGCTGTAGCTGACGGATCTTGGCCAACTTTCGCGTTTCGGGGCGGTGCGGGATTTTGGGGTGATGCATTAGATACGTGCGAAAGTCGAGCGTTGGAAAAGAGGTGAGTCGATTTCGAGGTCCGAACCTCATTTTACGGCCGATTTACGAGTGCGGGGTGCGAAAGGGGATGAAAGCGTGCCCTCGAATTGGTCGATTGTGGTAGAACTGGGCGGGGCCTCCTCACGGTGCGCAAGTACTGTTTTCCGCTCGAAGAAATGGCAAAAATAATGCGGGAGGCCCTGCGCCCATTTTCCCCGGAAAAGGCCAAAATCCGTGAGCTATAGCACACGGATTGTGGGCCAAATTCGCGTTTCGGGGCGCGTGGGATTTTGGGCTGGCGTGGTCGGGTTTGGTGGGAGTCGGTGGCGGGAGAAAACGGAATCAATTCCGAGCTCGAAACTCGTTTCGGCCATCTTACCGGCAGCGAGCGGGTGCCCAAGCGGGTGGGCCAACTCGTCCGATTCAGGCAAAACCGGAGAAAGAAGTGGAAGGTAGGTGTGGATCTCAGTTTTGGTCAAGAATACGAAGAAACAGCGAGGACCGTGTGCTCACATTTTGGCCAAATGCTCGCCCGGCCAAGGCCAAGCCACGCAGCCACCCAGGCCAAGGCCAAGGCACAGGGCCACGCTCGAGCCCTATCCTTGCCTCGGGAGCGCAACCGAGTGTGTGTTGTGTGTGCGTGAGAGTGTGCGACCTGCCTTGGTCGCGAGCATGTGCTGCATTTCGAGCAAGGCACGCAGCCAGCCCGCGGCCAAGGCAAGGCACACAGCGTCCACCCGTGGCCAAGGCCAAGGCACCCAAGGCCAAGGCCATGGCACCCGGCCAGGCAGCCAGCCAGGCCAAGGCCAAGGCACCAGCCAGCCACCCGCGGCCAAGGCCATGGCACCCAGCCACCCGCGGCCAAGGCCAAGGCCCCAGCCACCCACAAAGGCCAAGGCCATGGCCAAGGCCAAGGCCAGCCACCCCACCCGCGGCCAAGGCCAAGGCCGTGTGCTGTAGCTCACGGATCTTGGCCAACTTTCGCGTTTCGGGCGGTGCGGATTTTGGGTGATGCATTAGATATGTGACGACCGTCGAACGTTGGAAAAGATGGAGTCGATTCCGAGGTCGAACCTCGTTTTACGGCCGATTTACGAACGTGCGGGGTGCGAAAAAAGGGGCCGAAAGCGTGCCCTGAATTGGTCCGATTGTGTTAGAACTGGGCCTGGGGCCTCCTCTCAGCGCAAGTACTGTTTTCCACTCGAAGAAATGGCGAAAATAATGCGGGAGGCCCTGCGCCCATTTTTCCCCCGGAAATGGCCAAAATCCGTGAGCTATAGCACACGGATTGTTGCCAAATTTCGCGTTTCGGGGGCGTTTTTGGGCTGGCGTGTGGGTTTTGGGAGTCTGGCGGGAGAAAACGGAATCAATTCGAGCTCGAAACTCGTTTTACGGCCATCTTACCAGCATCGAATGGGTGCCCAAACGGGTGGGCCAACTCATCCGATTCAGGAAAACCGGAGAAAGAAGTGGAAGGTAGGTGTGGAGCTCAGTGTTTGGTCCAAGAATACGAAGCAACGGCGAGGACCGTGTGCTCACATTTTGGCCCAATGCTCACCCGCGCGGCCAAGGTCAAGCCACGTAGCCACCCCACAGCCAAGGCCAAGGCACGAGGCCATGCTCGAGCTCCCTATCCTTGCCTCGGGAGCGCGGCCCGAGTGTGTGTTGTGTGTGCATGAGAGTGTGCGACCTGCATTGGTCGCGAGCAAGGCATTTGAGCCAGCCCACGGCCGAGGCACGCAGCCACCCCGTGACCAAGGCCAAGGCACGCGTCCATCCCACGGCCAAGGCCATGGCACCCAGCCAGCCCGTGGCCAAGGCCATGGCACCCAGCCACCCTGCGGCCACGGCCTTGGCACCCAGCCACCCCACGGCCAAGGCCAAGGCCGTGTGCTGTAGCTCACGGATCATGGCCAACTTTCGCGTTTGCCCGGAGCGGTGCGGGATTTTGGGGTGATGCATTAGATACATCATGCGACAGTCGAAAGTCAGAAAAGAGGGGAGTCAATTTTAAGCTCGAACCTCGTTTTTCCGGCCGATTTACCGATCGTGCGGGGGTGCGAAAAGGGGACGAACGTGGGCGGTGTAGGATTTTGGGCTGGCCTGGTCGGGTTTGGAGGAGTCTGTGGCGGGAGAAAGCGGAATCCAATTCCCAGCTCCAAAACTCGTTTATGGCCTTTTTACCAGCAAACGTGGGCCAACTCGTCCGATTCAGGCAAAACCGGAGAAAGAAGTGGAAGGTAGGTGTGGATCTCAGTTTTTGGTCCAAGAATCTGAAGCTTAAACGCGAGGACCGTGTGCTCACATTTTGGCCAAATGCTCGCCCGGCCAAGGCTATGGCACGGCACAGGCCACGCTCGAGCTCCCTATCCTTGCCTCGGGATCGCAGCCCGAGTGTGTGTTGTGTGCGCATGAGAGTGTACGACATGCCTTGGGCGCGAGCATGTGCTTCATTTTGAACAAGGCACGGAGCCAGCCCACGGCCCAGGCACGCAGCCGCCCGTGGCCAAGGCCAAGGCACGCGTCCAACCCGCGGCCAAGGCCAAGGCCGTGTGCTGTGGCTCGCGGATCTTGGCCAACTTTCATGTTTCCTGGGCGGTGCGGGATTTTGGGGTGATGCATTAGATACGTACGACAGTCGAGCGTAGGAAAAGAGGGGAGTCTATTTTGAGGTCCGAACCTCGTTTTACGGCCGATTTACCGAGGGTGCGGGGGTGTGAAAAGGGGACGAAACGTGCCCGCAAATTGGTCCGATTGTGGTAGAACTGGGCCGGGGGCCTCCTCACTGTGCAAGTACTGTTTTCCGCATGAAGAAATGGCGAAAATAATGCGAGAGGCCCTGCGCCCATTTTTCCCCCGGAAAAGGACAAAAGTTGTGAGCTATAGCACACGAATTGTGGCCAAATTTTGCGTTTCGGGGGCGGCATGGGATTTAGGGATGGCGTCGTCGGGTTTGGTGCGAGTCGGTGGCGGGAGAAAGCAGAATCCAATTCCGAGCTCCGAAACTCGTTTTACGGCCATCTTACCGGCAGCGAACGGGTGCCCAAACGGGTGGGCCAACTCGTCCGATTCAGGCAAAACCGGAGAAAGAAGTGGAAGGTAGGTGTGGATCTCAGTTTTTGGTCCAAGAATACGAAGAAACGCGAGGACCGTGTGCTCACATTTTGGCCAAACGCTCGCCCGCGGCCAAGGCCAAGTCACAGAGCCACCCCGCGGCCAAGGCAAGGGCACAGGGCCACGCTCGAGCTCCCTATGCTTGCCTCGGGAGAGCGGCCCGAGTGTGTGTTGTGTGTGCGTGAGACTGCGCGACGTGCCTTGGTCGCGAGCATGTGCTGCATTTCGAGGCACGTAGCGCCCGTGGCCAAGGCCAAGGCACGCAGTCACCCCAAGGCCAAGGCCTAGGCACGCAGTCACCTTGCGGGCAAGGCCAAGGCCAAAATCCGTGTGCTGTAGCTCACGGATCTTGGCAAACTTTCGCGTTTCGGGCGGTGCGGGATTTTGTGGTGATGCATTAGATACGTCGACAGTCGAACGTCGGAAAAGACGGGAGTCGATTCTGAGGTCCGAACCTCGATTTACGGCCGAGTTACCGAACGTGCGGGGGTGCAAAAAGGGGACGAAACGTGCTCGCGAATTCGTCCGATTGTGGTAGAACTGGGCCGGGGGCCTCCTCACGGCGCAAGTACTGTTTTCCGCTCGAAGAAATGGCAAAAATAATGCGGGAGGCCTTGCCCCCATTTTTCCGCCTGGAAAGGCCAAAATCCGTGAGCTATAGAACACAGATTGTGGCCAAATTTCTCGTTTCGGGGGCGGCGTGGTCGGGTTTTGGGCTGGCGTGGTCGGGTTTGGTGGGAGTCGGTGGCGGGAGAAAACGGAATCCAATTCCGAGCTCCGAAACTCGTTTTACATCTATTTTACCGGCAGCGAACGGGAGGGCCAACTCGTCCGATTCAGGCAAAAATGGATAAAGAAGTGGAAGGTAGGTGTGGATCTCAGTTTTTGGTCCAAGAATACAAAGCAACGGCGAGGTCTGTGTGCTCACATTTTGGCCAAATGCTCACCCGCGGCCAAGGCCAAGGCCATGCACCCACACAGCCCGAGGCCAAGGCCAAGGCACGCAGCCACCCCAAGGCCAAGGCCAAGGCCGTGTGATGTAGCTCACGGATCTTGGCCAACTTTCGCGTTTACGGGGCGGTACGGGATTTTGGGGTGATGCATTAGATACGTGCGACAGTTGAACGTCGGAAAAGACGGGAGTCGATTCCGAGGTCCGAACCTCATTTTACGGCCGATTTACCGAACGTGCAGGGGTGCGAAAAGCGGACGAAACATGCCCGTGAATTGGTCCGATTGTGGTAGAACTGGGCCAGGGGCCTCCTCACGGCGTAAGTACTGTTTTCCGCTCAAAGAAATGGTAAAAATAATGTGGAGGCCCTGCGCCCATTTTTCCGCCGGAAAAGGCGAAAAGGGGACAGCTATAGCACACGGATTGTGGCCAATTTTCGTGTTTCGGGAGCGGCGTGGGATTTTGGGTTGGCGTGGTCGGGTTTGGTGGGAGTCAGTGGCGGGAGAAAACGGAATCGAATTCCGAGCTCTGAAACGCACTTTACGGCCATTTTACTGGCAGCGAACGGGTGCCCAAACGGGTGGGCCAACTCGTCCGATTCAGGCAAACCCGGAGAAAGAAGTGGAAGGTAGGTGTGGATCTCAGTTTTTGGTCCAAGAATACGAAGAAATGGCGAGGACCGTGTGATCACATTTTGGCCAAATGCTCGCCCGCGGCCAAGGCTATGGCACAGGGCCACGCTTGAGCTCCCTATCCTTGCCTCGGGATCGCAGCCCGACTGTATGTTGTGTGTGAGTGTGAGATGTGCCTTGGTCGCGAGCATGTGCTGCATTTCAAGCAAGGCATGGAGCCAACCTGTGGCCAAGGCACGCAGCCACCCCGTGGCCAAGGCCAAGGAACGCGTCCACCCCGCGGCCAAGGCCATGGCACCGAGCCAGCCCGTGGCCAAGGCCTAGGCATGCAGCCAGCCCGCGGCCAAGGCCAAGGCACCCACGCACCCCGCGGCCAAGGCCAAGGCCATGTGCTGTGGCTCGCAGATCTTGGCCAACTTTAGCGTTTCCGGGGCGGTGCGGGATTTTCGGGTGATGCATTAGATACGTGCGACAGTCAAACGTCGGGACAAAACGGAATCCATTTCCGAACTCCGAAACTCGTTTTACGGCCATTTTACCAGCAGCGAACAGGGGGGCCAACTCGTCCGATTCAGGCAAAACCGGAGAAAGAAGTGGAAGGTAGGTGTGGATCTCAGATTTTGGTCCAAGAATACGAAGCAACGGCGAGGACCGTGTGCTCACATTTTGGCCAAATGCTCGCCCGCGGGCAAGGCTATGGCACGGGGCCACGCTCGAGCTCCCTATCCTTGCCTCGGGATCGCAGCCCGAGTGTGTGTTGTGTGTGCGTAAGAGTGTGCGACATGCCTTGGTCGCGAGCATGTGCTACATTTTGAGTAAGGCACGGAGCCAGGCCGCGGCCAAGCCACGCAGCCACCCCGTGGCCAAGGCCAAGGCACGCGTCCACCCCGCGGCCAAGGCCAAGGCCTAGGCACCCAGCCACCCCGCGGGCAAGGCCAAGGCCAAGGCCTAGGCACCCAGCCACCCCGACGGTGTAGGTACTGTTTTCCGCTCGAAGAAATGGCGAAAATAATGCGGGAGGCCCTGCGCCCATTTTTCCGCCGGAAAAGGCCAAAATCCGTGAGCTATACCACACGGATTGTGGCCAAATTTCGCGTTTCGGGGGCACCGTAGGATTTTGGGCTGGCGTGGTCAGGTTTGGTGGGAGTCGGTGACGGGATAAAACGGAATCCAATTCTGAGCTCCGAAATTCATTTTACGGCCATTTTACCGGCAGCGAACGGGTGCCCAAACGGGTGGGCCAACTCGTCCGATTCAGGCAAAACCGGAGAAAGAAGTGGAAGGTAGGTGTGGATCTCAGTTTTTGGTCCAATAATACGAAGAAACGGCGAGGACCGTGTGCTCACATTTTGGCCAAATGCTCGTCTGCGGCCAAGGCCAAGCCACGCAGCCACTACTGCGGCCAAGGCCAAGGCACAGGGCCACGCTCGAGCTCCCTATCCTTGCCTCGGGAGCACGGCCCGAGTGTGTGTTGCGTGTGCGTGAGAGTGTGCGACCTGCCTTGGTCGCGAGCATGTGCTGCATTTCGTGCAAGGTACGGAGCCCGCCGGCGGCCAAGGCACGCAGCCACCCCGTGGCCAAGGCCAAGGCCATGCACCCAGCCAGCCCGCGGCCAAGGCCTAGGCACGCAGCCAGCCCGTTGCCAAGGCCAAGGCACCATGCCACCCCATGGCCAAGGCCAAGGACAAGGCACGCAGCCACCCCAAGGCCAAGGCAAAGGCCGTGTGCTGTAGCTCACGGATATTGGCCAAGTTTCGCGTTTCCGGGGCGGTGCGAGATTTTGGGATGATGCATTAGATACGTGCGACAGTCGAACATCGGAAATGAGGGGAGTCGATTTCGAGGTCCGAACCTCGTTTTACAGCCGATTTACCGAGTTTGCAGGGGTGCAAAAAGGGGACGAAACGTGCCCGCGAATTGATCCGATTGTGGTAGAACTGGGCCGGGGGCCTCCTCACGGCGCAAGTACTGTTTTCCGCTCAAAGTAATGGCGAAAATAATGCGGGAGGCCCTGCGCCCATTTTTCTGCCGGAAAAGGCCAAAATCCGTGAGCTATACCACACGGATTGTGGCCAAATTTCGCGTTTCGGGGGCGGCGTGGGATTTTGGGCAGGCGTGGTCAGGTTTGGTGGGAGCCGGTGGGGGGAGAAAACGGAATCCAATTCCAAGCTCCAAAACTCGTTTTACGGCCATTTAACCGGCAGCGAACGGGTGCCCAAATGGGTGGGCCCACTCGTCCGATTCAGGCAAAACTGGAGAAAGAAGTGGAACGTAGGTGTGGATCTCAGATTTTGGTCCAAGTATACGAAGAAACGGCGAGGACCGTGTGCTCACATTTTGGCCAAATGCTCGCCGCGGCCAAGGCCAAGCCACGCAGCCACCCCGCGGCCAAGGCCAAGGCACAGGGCCACGCTCGAGCTCCCTATCGGGGGCGGCGTAGGATTTTGGGCAGGCGTGGTCGGGTTTGGTCGGAGTCGGTGGAGGCAGAAAACGGAATCCAATTCCGAGCTCCGAAACTCGTTTTACGTCCATTTTACCGGCAGCGAACGGGTGCCCAAACAGGTGGGCCCACTCGTCCGATTCAGGCAAAACCGGAGAAAGAAGTGGAACGTAGGTGTGGATATCAGATTTTGGTCCAAGTATACGAAGAAACGGCGAGGACCGTGTGCTCACATTTTGGCCAAATGCTCGCCGCGGCCAAGGCCAAGCCACGCAGCGACCCCGCGGCCAAGGCCAAGGCCAAGGCACAGGGCCACGCTCGACCTCCCTATCCTTGCCTTGGCAGCGCGGCCCGAGTGTGTGTTTTGTGTGCGTGAGAGTGTGTGACCGGCCTTGGTCGCGAGCATGTGCTGCATTTCGAGCATGGCACGAAGCCAGCCCGCGGCCAAGGCCAAGGCCGAGGCACTCAGCCACCCCGTGGCCAAGGCCAATGCACGCGTCCACCCCGCGGCCAAGGTCATGGCACCCAGCCAGCCCGCGGCCAAGGCCATGGCACCCAGCCAGCCAGCAGCCAAGGCCTAGGCACGCAGCCACCCCGCGGCCAAGGCCTTGGCTCGTAGCCACCCCGAGGCCAAGGCCAAGGCCATGGCACCCAGCCACCCCGCGGCCAAGGCCTAGGCACGCAGCCACCCCGCGGCCAAGGCCTAGGCACGCAGCCACCCCGCGGCCAAGGCCTAGGCACGCAGCCACCCCGCGGCCAAGGCCAAGGCCGTGTGCTGTAGCTCACGGATCTTGGCCAACTTTCGCGTTTCCGGGGTGATGCGGGAATTTGGGGTGATGCATTAGATACGTACGACAGTCGAACGTCGGAATAGAGGGGAGTCAATTTCGAGGTCCGAACCTCGTTTTACGGCCGATTTACCGATGGTGCGGGGGTGCGAAAAGGGGACGAAACGTGCCCGCGAATTGATCCGATTGTGGTAGAACTAGGCCGGGGGCCTCCTCACGGCGCAAGTACTGTTTTCCGCTCGAAGTAACGGCGAAAATAATGTGGGAGGCCCTGCGCCCATTTTTCCGCCAGAAAAGGCCAAAATCCGTGAGCTACAGCACACGGATTGTGGTCAAATTTCGCGTTTCGGGGGCGGCATGGGATTTCGGGCTAGCGTCGTCGGGTTTAGCGGGAGTCGATGGCGGAAGAAAGCGGAATCCAATTCCGAGCTCCGAAACTCATTTTACAGCCATTTAACCGGCAGCAAACGGGTGCCCAAATGGGTGGGCCCACTCGTCTGATTCAGGCAAAACCGGAGTAAGAAGTGGAAGGTAGGTGTGGATCTCAGTTTTTGGTCCAAGAATACGAGGAAACGGCGAGGACCGCGTGGTCACATTTTGGCCAAATGCTCGCCCGTGGCCAAGGCCAAGCCACGCAGCCACCCCGCGGCCAAGGCCAAGGCACAGGGCCACGCTCGAGCTCTGTATCCTTGCCTCGGGAGCGCGGCCCGAGTGTGTGTTGTGTGTCCCTGAGAGTGTGCGACCTGCCTTGGTCGCGAGCATGTGGTGCATTTCGAGCAAGGCACGGAGCCAGCCCGCGGCCAAGGCCAAGGCCGAGGCACACAGCCACCCCATGGCCAAGGCCAAGGCACGCGTCCACCCCGCGGCCAAGGCCATGGCACCCAGCCAGCCCGCGGCTAAGGCCTAGGCACGCAGCCAGCCCGTGGCCAAGGCCTTGGCACGCAGCCACCCCGAAGCCAAGGCCAAGTCCAAGGCACGCAGCCACCCCGCGGCCAAGGCCAAGGCCGTGTGCTGTAGCTCACGGATCTTGGCCAACTTTCGCGTTTCCGGGCGGTGCAAGATTTTGGGGTGATGCATTAGATACATGCGACAGTCGAACGTCGGAAAAGAGGGGAGTCAATTTCGTGGTCCGAACCTCGTTTTACGGCCGATTTACCGAGGGTGCGGGGGTGGGAAAAGTGGACGAAACGTGCCCGCGAATTGGTCCGATTGTTGTAGAACTGGGCCGGGGGGCTCGTCACCGCGCAAGTACTGTTTTCCGCTCGAAGAAATGGTGAAAATAATGCGGGAGGCCCTGCACCCATTTTTCCGCCGGAAAAGGCCAAAATCCGTGAGCTATATAGCACACGGATTGTGGCCAAATTTTGCGTTTCGGGGGCGGCGTGGGATTTTGGGCTGCCGTGGTCAGGTTTGGTGCGAGTCGGTGGCGGGAGAAAACGGAATCCAATTCTGAGCTCCGAAACTCGTTTTACGGCCATTTTACCGGCAGCGAACGGGTGCCCAAACGGGTGGGCCAACTCGTCCGATTCAGGCAAACCCGACCAAGGCCTTGGCCGCGGGGTGGCTGGGTGCCTTGGCCTTGGCCGCGGGCTGGATGCGTGCCTAGGCCTTGGGCACCCATTCTCTGGTTTTGCCAGAATCGGATGAGTTCGCCCACCCGTTTGGGCACCCCCGGGCCAGTTCTACCACAATCGGACCAATTCGCGGGCACGTTTCGTCCCCTTTTCGCACCCCCACACGTTCGGTAAATCGGCCGTAAAACGAGGTTCGGACCTCGGAATCGACTCCCGTCTTTTCTTACGTTCGACTGTCGCACGTATCTAATGCATCACCCGAAAATCCCGCACCACCCCGGAAACGCGAAAGTTGGCCAAGATCCGCGAGCCACAGCACACGGCCTTGGCCGTGGCCGCGGGGTGGCTGGGTGCCATGGCCTTGGCCGTGGGCTGGCTGGGTGCCATGGCCTTGGCCGCGGGCTGGCTGGGTGCCATGGCCTTGGCCGCGGGGTGGACGCGTGCCTTGGCCTTGGGCACGGGGTGGCTGCGTGCCTCGGCCTTGGCCTTGGCCGCGGGCTGGCTCCGTGCCTTGCTCGAAAGGCAGCACATGCTCGCGACCAAGGCAGGTCACACACTCTCACGCACACACAACACACACTCGGGCCGCGCTCGCGAGGAAAGGATAGGGAGCTCGAGCGTGGCCCTGTGCCTTGGCCTTGGCCGCGGGGTGGCTGCGTGGCTTGGCTGTGGCCACGGGGGAGCATTTGGCCAAAATGTGAGCACACAGTCCTCGCCGTTTGTTCGTATTCTTGGACCAAAAACTGAGATCCACACCTACCTTCCACTTCTTTCTCCGGTTTTTCCTGAATCGGATGAGTTGGCCCACCCGTTTGGGCACCCGTTCGCTGCCGGTAGAATGGCCGTAAAACGAGTTTCGGAGCTCGGAATTGGATTCCGTTTTCTCCCACCACCGACTCCCACCAAACCCGACCACGGCAGCCGAAAATCCCACGCCGCCCACGAAACGCGAAATTTGGCCACAATGTGTGTGCTATAGCTCACGGATTATGGCCTTTTCCGGCCGAAAATGGCCGCAGGGCCTCCGCATTATTTTTTCCATTTGTTCAAGCGGAAAACAGTACGTGCGCCGTGAGGAGGCCCCCGGCCCAGTTCCACCACAATCGGACCAATTTGCGGGCACGTTTCGTCCCCTTTTCGCACCCCTGCACGTTCGGTAAATTGGCTGTAAAACGAGGTTCGGACCTCGGAATCGACTCCCGTCTTTTCCGACGTTCAACTGTCGCACTTATCTAATGCATCACCCAAAAATCCTGCACTGCCCCAGAAACGTGAAAGTTGGCCAAGATCCGTGAGCCACAGCACACGGCCTTGGCCTTGGCCGCGGGGTGGCTGGGTGCCATGGCCTTGGCCGCGGGGTGGCTGCATGCCATGCACGCAGCCAGCCTGCGGCCAAGGCCTAGGCATGCAGCCAGCCCGCGGCCAAGGCCAAGGCACGAAGCCACTCCGTGGCCAAGGCCAAGACCAAGGCGCGCAGCCACTCCGTGGCCAAGGCCAAGGCCAAGGCACGCAGCCACCCCAAGGCCAAGGCCTAGGTACGCAGCCACCCCGCGGCCAAGGTCAAGGCCGTGTGCTGTAGCCCACGGAAATTGGTCAACTTTCGCGTTTCCTGGGCAGTACGGGATTTTGGGTTGATGAATTAGATACGTACGACAGTCGAACGTCGGAAAAGATGGGAGTCGATTTCGAGGTCCGAACCTCGTTTTACGGTTGATTTACCGAACGTGCAGGGTGCGAAAAGGGGACGAAACGTGCCCGCGAGTTGGTCCGATCGTGGTAGCACTGGGCCGGGGGCCTCCTCACGGCGCAAGTGCTGTTTTCTGCTCGAAGAAATGGTGAAAATAATGCGGGAGGCCCTGCGCCCATTTTTCCGCCGGAAAAGGCCAACATCCTTGAGCTATAGCACATGGATTGTGGCCAAATTTCGTGTTTCGGGGGCGGCTTGGGATTTTGGGCTGGCGTGGTCGGGTTTGGTGGGAGTCGGTGGCGGGAGAAAACGGAATCCAATACCGAGCTCTGAAACTCGTTTTACGTCCATTTTACCGGCTGTGAATGGGTGCCCAAACGGGTGGGCCAACTCGTCCGATTCAGGCAAAACCGGAGAATGAAGTGGAAGTTAGGTGTGGATCTCAGTTTTTGGTCCAAGAATACGAAGAAATGACGAGGACCGTGTGCTCACATTTTTGGCCAAATGCTCACCCGCGGCCAAGGCCAAGCCACGTAGCCCCCCCGCGCCCAAGGCCAAGGCACTGGGCCACGCTCGAGCTCCCTATCCTTGCCTCGGGAGCGCGGCCCGAGTTTGTGTTGTGTGTTCATGAGAGTGTGCGATGTGCCTTGGTCGCGAGCATGTGCTGCATTTCGAGCAAGGCACGGAGCCAGCCCGCGGCCAAGGCACACAGCCACCCCGTCGCCAAGGCCAAGGCAAGCGTCCACCCCGCGGCCAAGGCCAAGGCACCCAAGGCCAAGGCCATGCACCCAGCCAGCCTGCGGCCAAGGCCTAGGCACGCAGTCAGCCCGCGGCCAAGGCCAAGGCACGCAGCCACCCTGTGGCCAAGGCACACAGCCACCCTGCAGCCAAGGCCAAGGCCGTGTGCTATACCTCATGGATCTTGGCCAACTTTCGCGTTTCTGGGGCGGTACGGGATTTTGGGGTGATGCATTAGATACGTGCGACAGTCGAACGTCGGAAAAGAGGGGAGTCGATTTCGAGGTCCGAACCTCGTTTTACGACCGATTTACCGAGGGTGCGGGGGTGCGAAAAGGGGACGAACATGCCCACGAATTGGTCTGATTGGGGTAGAACTGGGCCAGGGGCCTCCTCACGGCGCAAGTACTGTTGTCCGCTCGAAGAAATGGCGAAAATAATGCGGGAGGCCCTGCGCCCTTTTCCCGCCGGAAAAGGCCAAAATCCGTGAGCTATAGCACACGGATTGTAGCCAAATTTTGTGTTTCGGGGGCGGCGTGGGATTTTGGGCTGGCGTGGTTGGATTTGCTGGAAGTCGGTGGCGGGAGAAAACCGAATCCAATTCCGAGCTCCGAAACTCGTTTTACGGCCATTTTACCGGCAGCGAACGGGTGCCCAAACGGGTGGGCCAACTCGTCCGATTCAGGCAAAACCAGAGAAAGAAGTCGAAGGTAGGTGTGTATCTCAGTTTTTGGTCCAAGAATACGAAGAAACAGCGAGGACCGTGTGCTCACATTTTGGCCAAATGCTCGCCCGTGGCCAAGGCCAAGCCACGCAGCCACCCCGCGGCCAAGGCCAAGGCACTGGGCCACGCTCGAGCTCCCTATCCTTGCCTCGGGAGCACGGCCCGAGTGTCTGTTGTGTGTGGGTGAGAGTGTGCGACCTGCCTTGGTCGAGAGCATGTGCTGCATTTCGAGCAAGGCACGGAGCCAGCCCGCGGCCAAGGGCATGGAACCCAGCCAGCCCGCGGCCAAAGCCAAGGCACGCAGCCAGCCAGCGACCAAGGCCTAGGCACGCAGCCAGCCCACGGCCAAGGCCTTGGCACACAGCCAGCCCGAGGCCGCGGCCAAGGCCATGTCACCCAGCCAGCCCGCGGCCAAGGCCTAGGCACGCAGCCACCCTGCGGCCAAGTCCAAGGCAGTGTGCTGTAGCTTATGGATCTTGGCTAGCTTTCGCGTTTCCGGGGCGGTGAGGGATTTTGGGGTGATGCATTAGATACGTGCGACAGTCGAACATCAGAAAAGACGGGAGTCGATTCCGAGGTCCGAACCTCGTTTTACGGCCAATTTACCGAGGGTGCGGGGGGGCGAAAAGGGGACGAAACATGCCCGCGAATTGGTCCGGTTATGGTAGAACTGGGCCGGGGGCCTCCTCACGGTGCAAGTACTGTTTTCCGCTCGAAGAAATGACGAAAATAATGCGGGAGGCCCTGCACCCATTTTTCCGCCGGAAAAGGCCAAAATCCATGAGCTACATAGCACACGGATTGTGGCCAAATTTTGCGTTTCGGGGGCGGTGTGGGATTTTGGGTTGCCGTGGTCGGGTTTGGTGGGAGTCGGTGGCGGGAGAAAACGGAATCCAATTCCGAGCTCCAAAACTCATTTTACGGACATTTTACCGCCAGCGAACGGGTGCCCAAACGGGTGGGCCAACTCGTCCGATTCAGGCAAAACCGGAGAAAGAAGTGGAAGGTAGGTGTGGATCTCAGTTTTTGGTCCAAGAATACGAAGAATCGGCGAGGACCGTGTGCTCACATTTTACCCAAATGCTCGCCCGCGGCCAAGGCCAAGCCACGCAGCCACTCCGCGGCCAAGGCCAAGGCACGGGGCCACGCTCGAGCTCCCTATCCTTGCCTCGGGAGCGCGGCCCGAGTGTGTGTTGTGTGTGCGACCTGCCTTGGTCGCGAGGATGTGCTGCATTTCGATCCAGGCACGGCGCCAGCCTGCGGCCAAGGCCAAGGCTGAGGCACACCGCCACCCCGTGGCCAAGGCCAAGGCACGCACCCACGCCGCGGCCAAGGCCAAGGCCATGCACCCAGCCAGCCCGCGGCCAAGGCCTAGGCACGCAGCCAGCCCGTGGCCAAGGCCAAGCTACGCAGCCACCCCGTGGCCAAGGGCAAGGCCAAGGCACGCAGCCACCCCAAGGCCAAGGCCTAGGCACGCAGCCACCCCACGGCCAAGGCCAAGGCCGTGTGCTGTAGCTCACGGATCTTGGCCAACTTTCGCGTTTCCGGGGCGGTGTGGGATTTTGGGGTGAGAGTACTGTTTTCCGCTCGAAGAAATGGCGAAAATAATGCGGGAGGCCCTGCGCCCATTTTTCCGCCGGAAAAGGCCAAAATCCGTGAGCTATAGCACACGGATTGTGGCGAAATTTCATTTTTCGGGGCGGCTTGGGATTTTGGGCTGGGGTGGTCGGGTTTGGTGGGAGTCGGTGATGGGAGAAAACGGAATCCAATTCCGAGCTCCGAAACTCGTTTTAAGGCCATTTTACCGGCAGCGAAGGGTGGGCCAACTCGTCCGATTCAGGGAAAACCGGAGAAAGAAGTGGAAGGTAGGTGTGGATCTCAGTTTTTGGTCCAAGAATACGAAGCAACGGCGAGCACCGTGTGCTCACATTTTGGGCAAATGGTCGCCCGCGGCAAAGGCTATGGCACAGGGCCACGCTCGAGCTCCTTATCATTGCCTCAGGATCGCAGCCCGTTTGTGTGTTGTGTGTACGTGAGAGTGTGCGACGTGCCCTTGTCGCGAGCATGTGCTGCATTTCGAGCAAGGCACGGAGCCAGCCCGCGGCCAAGGCCAAGGCCATGGCACCCGCGGCAAGGGCATAGGCACACAGCCAGCCCGCAGCCAAGGCGTAGGCACGCAGCCAGCCCCCGGCCCAGGCCATGGCACCCAGCCACGCCCCGAGCCAGGCCATGGCACCCAGCCACCCCGCGGCCAAGGCCAAGGCCGTGTGCTGTAGCTCACGGATCTTGGCCAACTTTCGCGTTTCCGGGCGGTGCAAGATTTTGGGGTGATGCATTAGATACATGCGACAGTCGAACGTCGGAAAAGAGGGGAGTCAATTTCGTGGTCCGAACCTCGTTTTACGGCCGATTTACCGAGGGTGCGGGGGTGGGAAAAGTGGACGAAACGTGCCCGCGAATTGGTCCGATTGTTGTAGAACTGGGCCGGGGGGCTCGTCACCGCGCAAGTACTGTTTTCCGCTCGAAGAAATGGTGAAAATAATGCGGGAGGCCCTGCACCCATTTTTCCGCCGGAAAAGGCCAAAATCCGTGAGCTATATAGCACACGGATTGTGGCCAAATTTTGCGTTTCGGGGGCGGCGTGGGATTTTGGGCTGCCGTGGTCAGGTTTGGTGCGAGTCGGTGGCGGGAGAAAACGGAATCCAATTCTGAGCTCCGAAACTCGTTTTACGGCCATTTTACCGGCAGCGAACGGGTGCCCAAACGGGTGGGCCAACTCGTCCGATTCAGGCAAACCCGACCAAGGCCTTGGCCGCGGGGTGGCTGGGTGCCTTGGCCTTGGCCGCGGGCTGGATGCGTGCCTAGGCCTTGGGCACCCATTCTCTGGTTTTGCCAGAATCGGATGAGTTCGCCCACCCGTTTGGGCACCCCCGGGCCAGTTCTACCACAATCGGACCAATTCGCGGGCACGTTTCGTCCCCTTTTCGCACCCCCACACGTTCGGTAAATCGGCCGTAAAACGAGGTTCGGTCCTCGGAATTGACTCCCGTCTTTTCCGACGTTCGACTGTCGCACGTATCTAATGCATCACCCGAAAATCCCGCACCGCCCCGGAAACGCGAAAGTTGGCCAAGATCCGCGAGCCACAGCACACGGCCTTGCCCTTGGCCGTGGGCTGGCTGGGTGCCATGGCCTTGGCCGCGGGCTGGCTGGGTGCCATGGCCTTTGCCGCGGGGTGGACGCGTGCCTTGGCCTTGGGCACGGGGTGGCTGCGTGCCTCGGCCTTGGCCTTGGCCGCGGGCGGGCTCCGTGCCTTGCTCGAAAGGCAGCACATGCTCGCGACCAAGGCAGGTCACACACTCTCACGCACACACAACACATACTCGGGCCGCGCTCGCGAGGAAAGGATAGGGAGCTCGAGCGTGGCCCTGTGCCTTGGCCTTGGCCGCGGGGTGGCTGCGTGGCTTGGCTGTGGCCACGGGGGAGCATTTGGCCAAAATGTGAGCACACAGTCCTCGCCGTTTGTTCGTATTCTTGGACCAAAAACTGAGATCCACACCTACCTTCCACTTCTTTCTCTGGTTTTTCCTGAATCGGATGAGTTGGCCCACCCGTTTGGGCACCCGTTCGCTGCCGGTAGAATGGCCGTAAAACGAGTTTCGGAGCTCGGAATTGGATTCTGTTTTCTCCCACCACCGACTCCCACCAAACCCGACCACGGCAGCTGAAAATCCCACGCCGCCCATGAAACGCGAAATTTGGCCACAATGCGTGTGCTATAGATCATGGATTTTGGCCTTTTCCGGCGGAAAAATGGGCGCAGGGCTTCCCTCATTATTTTCACCATTTCTTCGAGTGGAAAACAGTACTTGCGCCGTGAGGAGGCCCCCGGCTCAGTTCTACCACAATCGGACCAATTCGCGGGCACGTTTCGTCCCCTTTTCGCACCCCCGCACCCTCGGTAAATCGGCCGTAAAATGAGGTCCGGACCTCAGAATCGACTCCCGTCTTTTCCACCTTTCGACTATTGCACGTATCAAATGCATCACCCGAAAATCCCGCACCGCCCCGGAAACGCGAAAGTTGGCCACGATCCGCGACCAACAGCACATGGCCTTGGCCTTGGCCGCGGGGTGGCTTGGTGCCATGGCCTTGGCCGTGGGGTGGACGCGTGCCTTTGCCTTGGCCACGGGGTGGCTGCGTGCCTTGGCCGCAGGCTGGCTCTGTGCCTTGCTCAAAATACAGCAAATGCTCGCGACCAAGGCACGTCGCACAATCTCACACACACACAACACACACTCGGGCCGCACTCCCGAGGCAAGGCTAGGGAGCTCGAGCGTGGCCCTGTGCCTTGGCCTTGGCCGCGGGGTGGCTTCGTGGCTTGGCCTTAGCCGCCGGCGAGCATCTGGCCAAAATGTGAGCACACGGTCCTCACCGTTTCTTCGTATTCTTGGTCCAAAAACTGAGATCCACAGCTACCTTCCTCTTCCTTCTCCGGTTTTGCCTGAATCGGTCGAGTTGGCCCACCCGTTCGCTGCCGGTAAAATGGCTGTAAAACGAGTTTCGGAGCTCGGAATTGGATTCCGTTTTCCCCTGCCACCGACTCCCACCAAACCCGACCACACCAGCCCAAAATCCCACGCCGCCCCCGAAACACGAAATTTGGCCACAATGCGTGTGCTATAGCTCACGGATTTTGGCCTTTTCCGGCGGAAAAATGGGCGCAGGGCTTCCCTCATTATTTTCACCATTTCTTCGAGTGGAAAACAGTACTTGCACCGTGAGGAGGCCCCCGGCTCAGTTCTACCACAATCGGACCAATTCACGGGCACGTTTCGTCCCCTTTTCGCACCCCCGCAACCTCGGTAAATCGTCCGTAAAACGAGGTTCGGACCTCAGAATCGACTCCCGTCTTTTCCAACTTTCGACTGTCGCACGTATCAAATGCATCACCCGAAAATCCCGCGCCGCCCCGGAAATGCGAAAGTTGGCCAAGATCCGCGACCAACAGCACACGGCCTTGGCCTTGGCCGCGGGCTGGCTCTGTGCCTTGCTCAAAATGCAGCACATGCTCGCGACCAAGGCACATCGCACAATCTCACACACACACAACACACACTTGGGCCGCACTCCCGAGGCAAGGCTAGGGAGCTCGAGCGTGGCCCTGTGCCTTGGCCTTGGCCGCAGGGTGGCTTCGTGGCTTGGCCTTGGCCGAGGGCGAGCATCTGGTCAAAATGTGAGCACACGGTCCTCACCGTTTCTTCGTATTCTTGGTCCAAAAACTGAGATCCACAGCTACCTTCCTCTTCCTTCTCCGGTTTTGCCTGAATCGGTCGAGTTGGCCCACCCGTTCGCTGCCGGTAAAATGGCCGTAAAACGAGTTTCGGAGCTCGGAATTGGATTCCGTTTTCCCCTGCCACCGACTCCCACCAAACCCGACCACGCCAGCCCAAAATCCCACGCCGCCCCCGAAACGCGAAATTTGGCCACAATCCGCGTGCTATAGCTCACGGATTTTGGCCTTTTCCGGCGGAAAAATCGGCGCAAGGCCCCCTGCATTATTTTCACCATTTCTTCGAGCGGAAAACAGTACTTGCACCTTGAGGAGGCCCCCAGCCCAGTTCTACCACAATCGGACCTATTTGCGGGCACCTTTCGTTCCCTTTTCGCACCCCTACACGTTCGGTAAATCGGCCATAAAACGAGGTTCGGACATCGGAATTGACTCCCGTCTTTTCCGACGTTCGACTGTCGCACGTAGCTAATGCATCACCCCAAAATCCCGCATCACCCCAGAAACACGAAAGTTGGTCAAGATCCGTGAGCTACAGCACACGGCCTTGGCCTTGGCCGCGGGTTGGCTGCGCGCCGAGGCCTTGGCCTTGGTGTGGCTGCGTGCCTTGGCCATGGGGTGGCTATATGCCTTGGCCTTGACCGCGGGCTGGCTGCATGCCTAGGCCTTGGCCGCGGGCTGGCTGGGTGCCATGGCCTTGGCCTTGGGTGCCTTGGCCTTGACCGCAGGGTGGACGCGTGCCTTGGCCTTGGCCACGGGGTGGCTGCGTGCCTTGGCCGCGGGCTGGCTCCGTGACTTCCTCGGAATGAAGCACATGCTCGCGACCAAGGCACGTCACACACTCTCACGCACACACCACACACACTCGGACTGCGATCCCGAGGCAAGGATAGGGAGCTCGAGCGTGGCGCTGTGCCATAGCCTTGGGCGCGGGTGAGCATTTGGTCAAAATGTGAGCACACAGTCCTCGCCGTTGCATGGCCTTTTCCGGCCGAAAAATGGGCGCAGGGCCTCCCGCATTATTTTCGCCATTTCTTCGAGTGGAAAATAGTACTTGCACTCTGAGGAGGCCCCCGGCCCAGTTCTACCACAATCGGACCAATTCGCGGGCACATTTCGTCCCCTTTTCACACCTCGGAATCGACTCCCGTCATTTCCGACGTTCGACTGTCGCACGTATCTAATGCATCACCCCAAAATCCCGCACCGCCCCGGAAACACGAAAGTTGGCCAAGATCCGCGAGCCACAGCACACGGCCTTGGTTTTGGCCGCGGGCTGGCTGCATGCCTACGCCCTGGCCGCGGGCTGGCTGCTTGCCTAGGCCTTGGCCGCGGGCTGGCTGGGTGCCATGGCCTTGGCCACGGGGTGGACGCGTGCCTTGGCCTTGGCCACGGGGTGGCGGCGTGCCTTGGCCGCGGGCTAGCTCCGTGCCTTCCTCGAAATGAAGCACATGCTCGCGACCAAGGCACGTCGCACACTCTCACACACACAGAACACACACTCGGGCCGCGATCCCGAGGCAAGGATAGGGAGCTCGAGCGTGGCCCTGTGGCATAGCCCTGGCCGCGGGCGAGCATTTGGCCAAAATGTGAGCACACGGTCCTCGCCGTTGCTTCGTATTCTTGGACCAAAAACTGAGATCCACACCTACCTTCCGCTTCTTTCTACGGTTTTGCCTGAATCGGACGAGTTGGCCCACCCGTTCGCAGCCGGTAAAATGGCCGTAAAACGAGTTTCGGAACTCGGAATTGGATTCCGTTTTCTCCCGCCACCGACTCCCACCAAACCCGACCACTCCAGCCCAAAATTGCACGCCGCCCCCGAAACGCGAAATTTGGCCACAATCCGCGTGCTATAGCTCACGGATTTTGGCCTTTTCCGGCCGAAAAATAAGCGCAAGGCCTCCCGCATCATTTTCGCCATTTCTTCGAGCGGAAAACAGTACTTGCCCTCTGAGGAGGCCCTCAGCCCAGTTCTACCACAATCGGACTAATTCACGGGCACGTTTCGTCCCCTTTTCGCACCCCCGCACGTTCGGTAAAACGGCCGTAAAACGAGGTTCGGACCTCGAAATGGACTCCCCTCTTTTCCGACGTTTGACTGTCGCACGTATCTAATACATCACCCCAAAATCCCGCACCGCCCCGGAACGGGAAAGTTGGCCAAGATCCGTGCGCTACAGCCCACGGCCTTGGCCTTGGCCACGGGGTGGCTGCGGGCCTAGGCCTTCGCCTTCGGGTGGCTGCGTGCCTTGCCTTGGCCTTGGCCACGGGGTGGCAGCGTGCCTTGGCCTTGGCCGCGGGCTGGCTGCGTGCCTAGGCCGCGGGGTGGCCGCGTGCCTTGGACGCGGGCTGGCTCCATGCGTTGCTCGAAATGCAGCACATGCTCGCGACGAAGGCACGTCGCACACTCTCACGGACACACAACACACACTCGGGCTGTGATCCCGAGTCAAGGATAGGGAGCTCGAGTGTGGCCCTGTGCCTTGGCCTTGGCTACGGGGTGGCTGCGTGGCTCGGCCTTGGCCGCGGGCGAGCATTTGGCCAAACTGTGAGCACACGGTCCTCGCCATTTCTTCGTATTCTTGGACCAGTTACGTTCGGTAAATTGGCCGTGAAACGAGGTTCGGACCTCAGAATCGACTCCCGTCTTTTCCGGCGTTCGACTGTCGCACGTATCTAATGCATCACCCCAAAATCCCGCACCGCCCCAGAAACGCGAAAGTTGGCCAAGATCCGTGAGCTACAGCACACGGCCTTGCCCTTGGCCGCGGGGTGGCTGCGTGCCTAGGCCTTGGCCTTGGGGTGGCTGCGTGCCTTGGCCACGGGGTGGCTGCGTGCCTTGGCCTTGGCCGCGGGCTGGCTGCGTGCCTAGGCCTTGGCCGCGGGCTGGCTGCGTGCCTAGGCCTTGGCCACGGGCTGGCTGGGTGCATGGCCTTGGCCTTGGCCTTGGCCGCGGGGTGGACGCGTGCCTTGGCCGCGGGCTGGCTCCGTGCCTTGCTCGAAATGCAGCACATGCTCGCGACCAAGGCAGGTCGTACACTCTCATGCACACACAACACACACTCGGGCCGCGCTCCGGAGGCAACGATAGGGAGCTCGAGCATGGCCCTGTGCCTTGGCCTTGGCTGTGGGGTGGCTGCATGGCTCGGCCTTGGCCGCGGGTGAGCATTTGGCCAAACTGTGAGCACACGGTCCTCGCCGTTTCTTCGTATTCTTGGAGCAAAAATTGAGATCCACACCTACCTTCCCCTTCTTTCTCCGGTTTTGCCTGAATCGGATGAGTTGGCCCACCCGTTTGGGCACCCGTTCGCTGCCGGTAAAATGGCCGTAAAACGAGTTTCTGAGCTCAGAATCGGATTCCATCTTCTCCCGCCACCGACTCCCACCAATCCCGACCACGCCAGCCCAAAATCCCACGCCGCCCCAAAAATGGGCACAGGGCCTCCCGCATTACTTTTGCCATTTCTTTGAGCGGAAATCCGTACTTGCACCGTGAGGAGGCCCACGGCCCAATTCTACCACAATCGGACAAATTCGCGGGCACGTTTCGTCCCCTTTTCGCACCCCTGTACGTTCGGTAAATCAGCCGTAAAACGAGGTTCAGCCCTCAGAATCGACTCCCGTCTTTTTTGCTGTTCAACTGTCGCACGTATCTAATGCATTACCCGAAAATCCCGCACTGCCAGGAAACGCGAAAGTTGGCCAAGATCCGCGAGCCACAGCACACGGCCTTGGCCTTGGCCGCGGGGTGGCTGGGTGCCATGGCCTTGGCCGCGGTTTGGCTGGGTGCCATGGCCTTGGCCTTGGGTGCCCTGGCCTTGGCTGCGGGGTGGACGCGTGCCTTGGCCTTGGCCGCGGGCTAGCTCCGTGCCTTGCTCGAAGTGCAGCACATGATCGTGACCAAGGCACGTCGCACACTCTCATGCACACACAACACACACTCGGGCTGTGATCCCGAGGCAAGGATAGGGAGCTCGAGTGTGGGCCTGTGCCATAGCCTTCGCCGCGCGCAAGCATTTGGCCAAAATGTGAGCACACGGTCCTCGCCGTTGCTTCGTATTCTTGGACCAAAAACTGAGATCCAGACCTACCTTCCACTTCTTTCTCCGGTTTTCCCTGAATCGGATGAGTTGGCCAACCCGTTTGGGCACCCATTCGCTGCCGGTAAAATGGCCGTAAAACGAGTTTCGGAGCTCGGAATTCGATTCCGTTTTCTCCAACCACGACTTCGACCAAACCTGACCTTGCCAGCCCAAAATCTCACGCCGCCCCCGAAACTCGAAATTTGTCCACAATCCGTGTGCTACAGCTCACGGATTTTGGCCTTTTCTGACGGAAAAATGGGCGCAGGGCCTCCCACATTATTTTTGCCATATCTTCGAGCGGAAAACAGTACTTCTGCCGTGAGGAGGCCCCCGGCCCAGTTCTACCACAATCGGACCAATTCGCGGGAGCGTTTCGTCCCTTTTCGCACCCCTGCACATTCAGTAAATCGGCCGTAAAACGAGGTTCGGACCTTGGAATCGACTTCCGTCTTTTCCGACGTTCGACTGTCGCACGTATCTAATGCATCACCCCAAAATCCCGCACCGCCCCAGAAACGCAAAAGTTCGCCAAGATCCACGGGCCACAGCACACGGCCTTGCCCTTGGCCGCGGGGTGGCTGGATGCCATGGCCTTGGCCGCGGGGTGGCCGGGTGCCTTGGCCTTGGCCGCGGGCTGGCTGCATGCCTAGGCCTTGGCCTTGGCCGCGGGGTGGACGCGTGCCTTGGCTTTGGCCACGGGGTGGCTGCGTGCCTTGGCCGCGGGCTGGCTCCATGCCTTGCTCGAAAATGCAGCACATGCTCACGACCAAGGCACGTCGCACACTCTCACGCACACACAACACACACTCGGGCTGCGATCCCGAGGCAATGATAGGGAGCTCGAGCGTGGCCCTGTGCCATAGCCTTGGCCGCGGGCGAGCATTTGGCAAAAATGTGAGCATACGCTCCTCGCCGTTGCTTCGTATTCTTGGACCAAAAACTGAGATCCACACCTACCTTCCACTTCTTTCTCCGGTTTTGCCTGAATCGGACGAGTTGGGCAACCCATTTGGGCACCCATTCGCTGCCGGTAAAATGGCCGTAAAACGAGTTTCGGAGCTCGGAATTGGATTCCGTTTTCTCCCGACACGACTCCGACAAACCCGACCTCGCCAGCCAAAAATCTCACGCCGCCCCCGAAACTCGAAATTTGGCCACAATCCGTGTGCTATAGCTCACAGATTTTGGCCTTTTCCGACGGAAAAATGGGCGCAGGGCCTCCCACATTATTTTTGCCAGTTCTTCGAGCGGAAAACAGTACTTGCGCTGTGAGGAGGCCCCCGGCCCAGTTCTACAACAATCGGACCAATTCGCGGGCACGTTTCGTCCCCTTCTCGCACCCCCGCATCCCCGGTAAATCGGCCGTAAAACGAGGGTCGGACCTCGAAATCGACTCCCCTCTTTTCCAACGTTCGACTGTCGCACGTATCTAATGCATCACCCGAAAATCCCGCACCGCCCCAGAAACACGAAAGTTGGCCAAGATCCGTGAGCTACAGCACACGGCCTTGGCCTTGGCCGCGGGGTGGCGGCGTGCCTAGGCCTTTGCCTTCGGGTGGCTGCGTGCCTTGGCCTTGGCCTTGGCCACGGGGTGGCTGCGTGCCTTGGCCTTGGCCGCGGGCTGGCTGTGTGCCTAGGCCTTGGCCGCGGGGTGGCTGCGTGGCTTGGCCTTGGCCCCGGGCGAGCATTTGGCCAAACTGTGAGCACACGGTCCTCGCCGTTTCTTCGTATTATTGGACCAAAAACTGAGATCCACACCTACCTTCCACTTCTTTCTCCGGTTTTGCCTGAATCGGACGGGTTGGCCCACCCGTTTGGGCACCCGTTCGCTGCCGGTAAAATGGCCGTAAAATGAGTTTCGGAGCTCAGAATTGGATTCCGTTTTCTCCCACCACCGACTCCCACAAAACCCGACCACCCCAGCCCAAAATCCCACGCCGCCCCCGAAACGCGAAATTTGGCCACAATCCGTGTGCTATAGCTCACGGATTTTGGCCTTTTCTGGCGGAAAAATGGGCGCCGGGCCTCCCGTAATATTTTCGGCATTTCTTCGAGCGGAAAACAGTACTTGCACCGTGAGGAGGCCCCCAGCCCAGTTCTACAACAATCGGACCAATTCGCGGGCACGTTTCGTCCCATTTTCGCACCCCTGCACATTCGGTAAATCGGCCGTAAAACGAGGTTCGGACCTCGGAATCGACTCCCGTCTTTTCCGACGTTCGACTGTCGCACGTATCTAATGCATCACCCTAAAATCCCGCACCACCACGGAAACGCGAAAGTTGGCCAAAATCCGCGAGCCACAGCACACGGCCTTGGCCTTGGCCGCGGGGTGGCTGGGTGGCATGGCCTTGGCAGCGGGGTGGCTGGGTGCCTTGGCATTGGCCGTGGGCTGGCTGCGTGCCTAGGCCTTGGCCGCGGGCTGGCTGGGTGCCATGGCCTTGGCCGCGGGGTGGACGCGTGCCTTGACCTTGGCCAAGGGGTGGCGGCGTGCGTTGGCCGCGGGCGGGCTCCGTGCCTTGCTCGAAATGCAGCACATGCTCGCGACCAAGGCACGTCGCACACTCTCACACACACACATCACACACTCGGGCTGCGATCCCGAGGCAAGGATAAGAAGCTCGAGCGTGGCCCTGTGCCATAGCCTTGGCCGCGGGCCAGCATTTCGCCAAAATGTGGGCACGCGGTCCTCGCCATAGCACACGGCCTTGGCCCTGGCCGTGGGGTGGCTGGGTGCATAGGCCTTGGCCTTGGGGTGGCTGCGTGCCTTGGCCTTGGCCACGGGGTGGCTGCGTGCCTTGGCCTTTGCCACGGGCTGGCTTTGGGCCTAGGCCTTGGCCTCGGGCTGACTGGGTGCATGGCCTTGGCCTTGGGTGCCTTGGCCTTGGCCGCGGGGTGGACGCGTGCCTTGGGCTTGGCCGCGGGGTGGCTGCGTGCCTCGTCCTTGGCCTTGGCCGCGGGCTGGCGCCGTGCCTTTCTCGAAATGCAGCACATGCTCGCGACCAAGGCACGTCGCACACTCTCACGCACACACAACACACACTCGGGCCGCGCTCCCGAGGCAAGGATAGGGAGCTCGAGCGTGGCCCTGTGCCTTGGCCTTGGCCGCGGGGTGGCTGCGTGGCATAGCCTTGGCCGCGGGCGAGCATTTGGCCAAAATGTGAGCACACGGTCCTCGCCGTTGCTTCGTATTGTTGGACCAAAAACTGAGATCCACACTTACCTTCCACTTCTTTCTCCGGTTTTGCCTGAATCGGACGATCTGGCCCACCCATTCGCTGCCCGTAAAATGGCCGTAAAACGAGTTTCGGAGCTCGGAATTGGATTCTGTTTTCTCCCACCATACCCGACCACGCCAGCCCAAAATCCCACGCCGCCCGCAAAACGCGAAATTTGGCCACCATCCGTGTGCTATAGCACACGGATTGCGTTCAAATTTCGCGTTTCCGTGGCGCGGTGGGATTTTGGGCTGGTGTTGTCGGTATTGGCGGGGGTTGAACGCGGGAGAAAACGGAAACCGATTCCGGGCTGCGAATCCCCTTTTTTGGCCAAGGCCAAGGCACGCAGCCAGCCCGGGGCCAAGGCCAAGGCACCAGCCAGCCCGAGGCCAAGGCCAAGGCACCCAGCCACCCAGCGGCCAAGGCCGAGGCACGCAGCCTCCCCGTGGCCAAGGCCAAGGCACGCCGCCAGCCTGCGGCCAAGGCCAAGGCACGCAGCCACCCCGCGGCCAAGGCCAAGGCACCAGCCCGCCCGCGGCCAAGGCCAAGGCACCCATCCACCCAGCGGCCAAGGCCAAGCCACGCAGTCTCCCCGTGGCGAAGGCCGAGGCACGCAGCCACCCCGCGGCCAAGGCCAATGCACGCATCCAGGGCCAATGCAGCGCCCAAGCGTCTGTCCGACTTTGTTTGGGCTGAAATTTCAGCAGGTGCCGTATTTCGACTGAAGTTATCTTACGGGACTTAAAAGTGGGGGAAACAGGCCGTGAGCTCCGGGGCCCATTTTTTGGTCCAAAATGGCCGAAGACCGTGTGCTGTAGCCCACGGATCTGGGCCAACTTTCGCGTTTCCGGGGCGGTGCGGGATTTTGGGGTGATGCATTAGATACGTGCGAGAGTCAAACGTCGGAAAAGACGGCAGTCGATTCCGAGGTCCGAATCTCGTTTTACGGCCGATTTACCAGTTGTGCGGGGGTGCGAAAAGGGGACGAAACGTGCCCGCGAATTGGTCCGATTGTGGCACAACTCGGCCGCGGGCCTCCTCTGGGCGCAAGTACTGTTTTGCGCTCGAAGAAAATGGCGAGAATAATGCGGGGGGCCCTGGGCCCACGTTTCCCCCCGAAATGGCCGAAATCCGTGAGCTATAGCACACGGATTGCGGTCAAATTTCGCGTTTCCGTGGCGCCGTGGGATTTTGGGCTGGTGTTGTCGGTATTGGCGGGGGTTGGCCGCGGGAGAAAACGGAAACCGATTCCGGGCTGCGAATCGCGTTTTTTGGCCAAGGCCAAGGCACGCAGCCAGCCCGGGGCCAAGGCCAAGGCACCGGCCAGCCCGAGGCCAAGGCCAAGGCACCCAGCCACCCAGCGGCCAAGGCCGAGGCACGCAGCCTCCCCGTGGCCAAGGCCAAGGCACGCCGCCAGCCTGGGGCCAAGGCCAAGGCACGCAGCCACCCCGCGGCCAAGGCCAAGGCACCAGCCAGCCCGCGGCCAAGGCGCGCAGCCAGCCCGGGGCCAAGGCCAAGGCACGCAGCCACCCCGCGGCCAAGGCCAAGGCACCAGCCCACCCGCGGCCAAGGCCAAGGCACCCATGCACCCAGCGGCCAAGGCCAAGCCACGCAGTCTCCCCGTGGCGAAGGCCGAGGCACGCAGCCACCCCGCGGCCAAGGCCAATGCACGCATCCGGGGCCAATGCAGCGCCCAAGCGTCTGTCTGACTTTGTTTGGGCCGAAATTTCAGCAGGTGCCGTATTTCGACTGAACTTATCTTACGGGACTTAAAAGTGGGGGAAACAGGCCGTGAGCTCCGAGGCCCATTTTTTACTCCAAAATGGCCGAAGACCGTGTGCTGTAGCCCACGGATCTGGGCCAACTTTCGCGTTTCCGGCGCGGTGCGGGATTTTTGGGTGATGCATTAGATACGTGCGAGAGTCAAACGTCGGAAAAGACGGAAGTCGATTCTGAGGTCCGAATCTCGTTTTACGGCCGATTTACCAGTTGTGCGGGGGTGCGAAAAGGGGACGAAACCGTGCCCGCGAATTGGTCCGATTGTGGCACAACTCGGCCGCGGGCCTCCTCTGGGCACAAGTACTGTTTTGCGCTCGAAGAAAATGGTGAGAATAATGCGGGGGGCCCTGGGCACACGGATTGCGGTCAAATTTCGCGTTTCCGTGGCGCCGTGGGATTTTGGGCTGGTGTTGTCGGTATTGGCGGGGGTTGGCCGCGGGAGAAAACGGAAACCGATTCCGGGCTGCGAATCGCGTTTTTTGGCCAAGGCCAAGGCACGCAGCCAGTCTGGGGCCAAGGCCAAGGCACCGGCCAGCCCAAGGCCAAGGCCAAGGCACCCAGCCACCCAGCGGCCAAGGCCGAGGCACGCAGCCTCCCCGTGGCCAAGGCCAAGGCACGCAGCCACCCCGCGGCCAAGGCCAAGGCACGCAGCCACCCCGCGGCAAAGGCCAAGGCACCAGCCACCCCGCGGCCAAGGCCAAGTCCAAGGCGCGCAGCCAGCACGGGGCCAAGGCCAAGGCACCAGGCCGCCCGCGGCTAAGGACAAGGCACCAGGCCGCCCGCGGCCAAGGCCAAGGCACCCATCCACCCAGCGGCCAAGGCCAAGCCACGCAGTCTCCCCGTGGCGAAGGCCGAGGCACGCAGCCACCCCGCGGTCAAGGCCAATGCACGCATCCGGGGCCAATGCAGCGCCCAAGCGTCTGTCCGACTTTGTTTGGGCCGAAATTTCAGCAGGTGCCGTATTTCGACTGAAGTTATCTTACGGGACTTAAAAGTTGGGGAAACAGGCCGTGAGCTCCGGGGCCCATTTTTTGGTCCAAAATGGCCGAAGACCGTGTTGTCACGGGATGAGTATTTTGCGCAGCAAACCCGTGCGGCACTTAGTCGACTTCTAGCACGCTAGTCGCTAAGTAAGCCTAAAACACTTCTCAAACTAGCTAAGCAAAGAAAGCTTATTCAAAGGCTAGAGAGAAGCAAGAGCAATGTGGCCAAACTATACACTTGGTTACTCACAAGAGTAATTTATAAGAGAGCTTTACAAGAGAGCTTTGATAGCTTGTGTGTTGTGAGTTGTGTGTGCTGGAATTGTGGTGTGTTGTGTGCAAAATGGCAAGGGTGGTGGCCTATTTATAGGCTTGGATGGAGGGCTCTAGAACCACCTAGCCACTTGCCAAGTTTCCTAGAACTCTAAGGACTAGAATGTTCAATTCTAGAGAATTCTAGGATATTTACAATTTCTAGAAGTTGGGCTGGACTTGACTAAGTGTACCGCGCATTTTTGTTGAGTGAGCCCGCGCGCGCAAACTTAGCCTCCGATTGCGGGAGATTTTGGCGGCCCGTGACAATCCTCCCCCACCTATGTTCGCGGTGTCCTCGTTGCGTTCTCGTGCTTGTAGTGTTGGACATGCTCCGCGAATTGCCATAGGTCCTCCTCGCGTTCCCATGTTGCTTCGCTTTCAGGGAGGTTCCTCCACTTCACCAAGTACTCGTTGTACGCCGGAATGCCCCTCCTTCGAATGACTCGATCGGCGATGATGTACTCCACATCCTTGTCGTATGCTGTGACAACCGCGGTTGGGGCACGCCTCGACTCTCCTCGGTTGGGGTCTTCCGTATCTTCATGATATGGCTTGAGCAAGCTCACGTGGAAGACCGGATGGATCTTGAGTCTTGGCGGAAGTTGGAGTTGGTACGAGACTTTGCCAACACGTCGGATTACTTGGAAAGGCCCTTCGTAACGCCTCACTAACCCCTTGTGCACTTTCCGCAACGTCTTGAACTGTTGGGGTAGGAGCTTCAACATGACTTGATCGCCTTCCTTGTACTCGACGTGACGTCTCCTTGAGTCAGCCCATTTCTTCATTTTCTGCGCGGCCTTGTCGAGATACGCTCGCGTGATGTCCGCTTCCTCATGCCACTCGCGGGCGAGCTTGTGAGCCGCTGGGCTTTTCCCTCCATACGTCGAGGCTATGGCATTGGGCGTCATGGGTTGGAATCCCATGATGATCTCGAAAGGACTCTTGCCCGTAGCCTCGCTCCGTTGAAGATTGTAGGAGAATTGGGCGACGTCCAGCAACTTAGCCCAATCTCGCTGGTGAGCGCTTACATAATGCCTGAGATACATTTCGAGGAGATTGTTGATGTGCTCAGTTTGGCCATCGGTTTGCGGATGGAAGCTTGTCGAGAACTTGAGGTCGGTTCCCAACATCTTGAAGAGCTCCGTCCAAAAGCGTCTAGTGAATCTTGGGTCTCGGTCGCTCACTATTCTCTTTGGAACTCCCCACCGCTTCACGATGTGCTTGATGAAAAGGCGAGCAGCTTCATCCGCTTTGCAGTCGGTTGGTGCGGCGATAAATGTCGCATACTTGCTGTAGCGGTCGACCACGACCATGATGCTTCCGCACCCTTCAGATTTCGGCAATGCCGAGATGAAGTCCATGGTGACACTTTCCCATGGCCTTGAGGCTATTGGCAGGGGCTCCAACAATCCTGCCGGTAGTTGGTGATCCGCCTTGTCTTGTTGGCACACAAGACAAGTTCGCACATAAGCCTCGATGTCATCTCTCATGTGCGGCCAAAAGTACGAGGCTTGAATGAGTGCGGTCGTGCGCTCTACTCCGGGGTGGCCAGCCCATTTTGAATCGTGGCACTCCTTGATGACCTCTTTCCGTAGATTACCCCACCTTGGCACGAAAAGTCGGTCTCCTTTGGTGAGGAGGATGCCTTCCTCTTGCCAAAATCGCCTTGTCTTTCCTTCGAGAACTTTCCCCAACAAGTCTTTTGTGAGAGGGTCTTGTTGGAGGCCTTCTTTGATGCGTTGGACAAGGTCAGATTTTGGTTGGCTCATGCTAAGTGTTGCCAACTCCGCTTTGCGGCTTAGAGCATCTGCAACAACGTTGGCTTTGCCGGGCTTATACTCGAGCCGGTAGTCAAATTCCGCAAGGAAGTCCTGCCACCTTGCTTGCTTCGGGCTTAACTTCTTTTGCGTTTGGAAGTAGCTCGTGGCTACATTATCCGTTAAGATTACGAAGTGTGAGCCAAGCAAGTAGTGTCGCCACACGCGTAGACAATGAATGACTGCGGTCATCTCCTTTTCTTGCACGGTGTAGCGGCGCTCCGTGTCGTTTAGCTTTCGGCTCTCGAACGCTATGGGGTGGCCTTCCTGCATAAGCACTCCGCCAATGGCGAAGTCGGAGGCATCCGTTTGCACCTCGAATGGCTTATTGTGGTCCGGAAGAACGAGGACGGGTTCCTCGGAAATTGCCTTCTTAAGCTCCTCGAATGCGTGCTGGCATTCCTCGGACCAATGCCATGTTCGGTTCTTCTTGAGTAAATCAGTCAAGGGTGCCGCTCTCGCTGAGTATCCCTTGATGAAGCGGCGGTAGTAATTCACCAATCCAAGAAAAGAGCGGAGTTCGGGTACCTTGGTAGGAGGTTGCCACTCGAGGATGGCCTTCACCTTTGCATCTTCCATCATCAACTTCCCGTCCGCTATCTTGTGACCAAGGAACTCCACCTCTCGTTGAGCAAATGAGCATTTCTCCAGCTTGAGGTAGAGTTCATTTTCTCGTAGTACTTGGAGAACTTGCCGCAAATGTTGTGCATGTTCCTCAAGTGTGGTGCTATACACCACTATGTCGTCCAAGTACACGACAACGAAGCGGTCGAGGAATGGTTGGAGGACTTTATTCATGAGAGTGCAAAATGTGGCCGGTGCATTGGTGAGACCAAATGGCATAACAAGGAATTCGAAAGATCCGTACCTGGTTACGCATGCTGTTTTTGGCTCATCTCCCTTTGCGATGCGTACTTGGTAGTACCCGGACCGCAAGTCAAGCTTGGTGAAGTACCGCGCTTGGCCAAGTTGGTCGAACAAGTCCGCGATCAACGGGATCGGATACTTGTTCTTGATGGTGATCTTGTTGAGCGCCCGATAGTCGATGCACATCCGGAGAGATCCATCTTTCTTCTTTTGAAAGAGCACGGGTGCACCGAATGGAGCCTTTGATGGGCGGATGTAGCCCGAATCCAGCAAATCTTTGAGTTGTCTCCGCAACTCCTCTAGTTCCGGTGGCGCCATGCGGTAGGGTGCCAATGCCGGTGGTTTTGCGCCTTGTTCCAGCTCGATCTCATGATCCACCTCTCGTCTAGGTGGGAGCCTTTGTGGAAGCTTCGGAGGCATAACGTCCTTGAATTCATCGAGGACTTCTTCAATGGGTGGTGGGACTTGGCTTGATGAGCTCGGGCGAGATTCTCCCTCGTTCAGTTCCCGGATGGAGACCAAGAAGCTAGGGTCCTTCCGAAAGGCTTTCTTAAATTGCATGGCCGAGAGCGTCTTATCCGTGGCCTTGGAGCGCTCAGCGGGAACCATGCATGCATTACTCCCATCGAGGATGCTTAGGGAGTTTGTAGAGGGTAGAGGGAAGGCATGTACCTTATCAAAGAACTCCATGCCGAGGACCATCTTGAAGTCGTCCATGGGCACGACGAAGAAATCAAGCTTTCCGCTCCATGTCCCGAGTGTTACGTGCACTCCTTGTGCAGTGCCTGCGATTGGCTTGGCGGGTGAGTTTACCGCCTTCATGGTGCCTCCTTCCTTGGTGATTTTGAGGCCTAGGCGCTTGGCCTCTTCTTCGGAAATGAAGTTGTGCGTGGCTCCGGTGTCGAGCATTGCACGAACAGTGTGGCCGTTGATGTGCGCACTCACGTACATGAGCCCACTCTTCGTGGCTGCTGGTGAGTGAGTCTTGAGTGCGCCAAGGCGTTGGAGAGTACCCATGTTGTGTTGGGGTTCCTCCGTCGAAGGTGTGGACTGTCCCTTGAGCTGTGCGGCTAAGGCATTAAGCGACTTTTTCTCCGGACAGTCGCGTACCCAATGAGGGCCATTGCATATGAAGCATGGGCTTCGTGGCTTGGGTGGCTGCTTTGCATCTGGTTTGCTTTGCCCGCTCTTGCCGCTTGGAGGTTTTTTCTGCCCCCAATCCTTCTTGTTTTGGCCCTTGTCCTTCCGGCCCTCTCCCCGACCTTTGCCGTGGCTAGGCCTCTTGTCCTTGGATTGGGCAGAGTAGTCGGTAAGTGATTCCGCAATGGCGATGGCGTCGTCGAGAGTTTGGACGCCACGCCTATCAAGTTCCGTTTTGGCCCAACCCTTGAGGCCGTCTTGGAAGTAGAAGAGAGAGTCCTTATCGGACATATCGGTTATCTCAAGCATAAGAGTAGTAAAGTCGTTGATGTAGTCGCGGACGTTACCTGTTTGCTTGAGCCGACGTAGGCGCCCTCGTGCTTCCTTCTCCGCGTTGCTTGGGGCAAAGTGTTTGCGGAGTTCACGTTGGAACTCAGCCCAAGTGTTGATGGCGCATATGCCCTTGCCCATCTCACCATGCTTCCGCCGCCACCATAGTTGTGCGGCGCCTCGAAGAAACTTAGGCGCGGTGCCTACCTTTGCTGCTTCGTCGCGAACACCCAAGGCGTCGAAGTATTGTTCCAGCCCGAAGAGGAAGTTGTCCATGAAAGTGACATTGCGTGTGCCATCGCAGGTGTCGGGCTTTGGCACATCGATGCGGCGCGCATCATTCGTGCTTGTCGAAGCCGAGCTGGGAGTGAATGTGCGCTTGTGCCACGCCCAATCCGAGCGGACTTCATCCACCTCCGCACGGATCGCTCGTAGCTCTCTTTGTACGAAGCTACGCAAATTCAGCAGCTCCTCATGGAATGCTCGAAACTCCCCTCGGAGAGAGTCGGCTTGGTCTTGCATGAGGGCCTTGGTGGCTACTGTGAACTCACCATACTCGCCCTCAAGACCGTCCACCCTCACCTCCAAAGTATCGAGGGTGTCCTGGACAACGGACATAGATGTTTCGAGCGTGGCGACGCGAGGCTCCAGGGCATCTACAGAAACAGCCTTGGACTTGCCGCGGGACTTAGCTTGTGCACGTCCCTCCTCGCGGCCACGAGTTGGCTCGAGAGACTCCACACCGACAACACCCTCTTGTGTAGTGCTGGGAAGGTTGGCCATTGCTTGTGAGCTAGGTTGCGTGGGTGCAAAACTCAGCTCTGATACCACTTGTCACGGGATGAGTATTTTGCGCAGCAAACCCGTGCGGCACTTAGTCGACTTCTAGCACGCTAGTCGCTAAGTAAGCCTAAAACACTTCTCAAACTAGCTAAGCAAAGAAAGCTTATTCAAAGGCTAGAGAGAAGCAAGAGCAATGTGGCCAAACTATACACTTGATTACTCACAAGAGTAATTTACAAGAGAGCTTTACAAGAGAGCTTTGAGAGCTTGTGTGTTGTGAGTTGTGTGTGCTGGAATTGTGGTGTGTTGTGTGCAAAATGGCAAGGGTGGTGGCCTATTTATAGGCTTGGATGGAGGGCTCTAGAACCACCTAGCAACTTGCCAAGTTGCCTAGAACTCTAAGGACTAGAATGTTCAATTCTAGAGAATTCTAGGATATTTACAATTTCTAGAAGTTCGGCTGAACTTGGCTAAGTGTACCCCGCATTTTTGTTGAGTGAGCCCGCGCGCGCAAACTTAGCCTCCGATTGCGGGAGATTTTGGCAGCCCGTGACAGTGTGCTGTAGCCCACGGATCTGGGCCAACTTTCGCGTTTCCGGGGCGGTGCGGGATTTTGGGGTGATGCATTAGATACGTGCGAGAGTCAAACGTCGGAAAAGACGGCAGTCGATTCCGAGGTCCGAATCTCGTTTTACGGCCGATTTACCAGTTGTGCGGGGGTGCGAAAAGGGGACGAAACGTGCCCGGGAATTGTCCCGATTGTGGCACAACTCGGCCGTAGGCCTCCTTTGGGCGCAAGTACTGTTTTGCGCTCGAAGAAAATGGCGAGAATAATGCGGGGGGCCCTGGGCCCATGTTTCCCCCCGAAATGGCCGAAATCCGTGAGCTATAGCACACGGATTGCGGTCAAATTTCGCGTTTCCGTGGCGCCGTGGGATTTGGGCTGGTGTTGTCCGTATTGGCGGGGGTTGGCCGCGGAAGAAAACGGAAACCGATTCCGGGCTGCGAATCCCATTTTGTGGCCAAGGCCAAGGCACGCAGCCAGCCCGGGGCCAAGGCCAAGGCACGCAGCCAGCCCGGGGCCAAGGCCAAGGCATGCAGCCACCCCGCGGCCAAGGCCAAGGCACCGGCCAGCCCGAGGGCAAGGCCAAGGCACCCAGCTACCCAGTGGCCAAGGCCGAGGCATGCAGCCTCCCCGTGGCCATGGCCAAGGCACGACTTTGTTTGGGCTGAAATTTCAGCAGGTGTCAAGGCCAAGGCACCAGCCAGCCCGCAGCCAAGGCCATCTTAGCCAGGCCGACTTAAAACCGTGGGGGCCAAGGCACCAGCCCGCCTGCGCCGAGGCCCATTTTTCCACCCAAAATGGCCAAGACCGTGTCTCCCGTGGCGAAGGCCGAGACCACCCCGGAAGGCCAATGCACGGGGGCCAATGCTTTCCCAAGCGTTGTCCGACTTTGTTTGGGCGGGATTTTGGGGTGATGCATTAGATCTTACGGGACTTAAAAGTTGGGGAAACAGGCAAACGGGGCCCATTTTTTGGTCCAAAATGGAAACCGTGACAGCCCACGGATCTGGGCCAACTCCGAGGTCGGTGAGGGATTTTGGGGTGATGATTAGATACGTCGAGAGTCAAACGTTTACGGCAGTCGATTCCGAGGTCCGAATCTCGTTTTACGGCGGATTTACCAGTTGTGCGGGGGTGCGAAAAGGGAACGAAACGTGCCCGCGAATTGGTCCGATTGTGGCACAACTCGGCCGCGGGCCTCCTCTGGATGCAAGTACTGTTTTGCGCTCAAAGAAAATGGCGAGAATAATGTGGGGGGCCCTGGGCCCACGTTTCCCCCCGAAATGGCCGAAATCCGTGAGCTATAGCACACGGTTTGTGGTCAAATTTCGCGTTTCCGTGGCGCCGTGGGATTTTTGGCTGGTGTTGTCGGTATTGGCGGGGGTTGGCCGCGGGAGAAAACTGAAACCGATTCCGGTCGGTGAATACCGTTTTGTGGCCAAGGCCAAGGCACGCAGCCAGCCGGGGGCCAAGGCCAAGGCACGCAGCCAGCCGGGGGCCAAGGCCAAGGCACGCAGCCACCCCGCGGCCAAGGCCAAGGCACCGGCCAGCCCGAGGCCAAGGCCGAGGCACGCAGCCTCCCCGTGGCCAAGGCCAAGGCACCAGCCAGCCCGCGGCCAAGGCCAAGGCCAAGGCACGCAGCCACCCCGCGGCCAAGGCCAAGGCACCAGCCAGCCCGCGGCCAAGGCCAAGGGCAAGGCACGCAGCCACCCCGCGGCCAAGGCCAAGGCACCAGCCAGCACGCGGCCAAGGCCAAGGCCAAGGCACGCAGCCACCCCGCGGCCATGGCCAAGGTACCAGCCCGCCCGCGGCCAAGGCCAAGGCACACATCCACCCAGCGGCCAAGGCCAATGCATGCATCCCGTAGGGGGCCAATGGCATGCAGCCACCCGTCTGGCCAAGTTTGTTTGGGCTGAAATTTCAGCGCCCCGCGTTCGACGATTTTATCTTACGGGACTTAAAAGTGGGGGAAACAGACCGTGAGCCCGGCCCATTTTTTTGTCCATGATGGCGCGAAGACCTGTCTGGGCCCAAGTACTGGACCAACTTTCGCGAAAAAATCGGGAATAATGCGGGGGCCCTGGGGTGATGCATTAGATGGCGTGAAATCCGTCAGCTCAAACATCGGAAAAGATGGCAGCGATTCCGAGGTCCGCCTGGGATTTTGGGCTGGTGATTTACGGTATTGGCGGGGTTGGCCGCGAAAACCGGACCAAACGTTCCGGGCTGGTCCGATTTTGTGGCACAAGGCCAAGGCACGCGGCCTCCCCGGGCGCAAGTACTGGCACCGGAAAATGGCGAGAATAATGCCAAGGCCCGGGCCACCCAGCAGCCAAATGGCTGAAACGCGTGAGCTATAGCACACGGATTGCGGCCAAGGTCGTCGCGTTTCCGTGGCGCCAAGGGCATTTTGGGATGGTGTTGTCGGTATTGGTGGGAGAAAGCCAGCCCGAAAGGCCTAGATTCGGGCTGCGCCAGCCCGGGGCCAAGGCCAAGGCACGCAGCCAGCCCGGGGCCAAGGCCAAGGCACCGGCCAGCCCGAGACCAAGGCCAAGGCACGCAGCCACCCCGCGGCCAAGGCCAAGGCACCAGCCAGCCCGCGGCCAAGGCCAAGGCACCAGCCAGCCCGCGGCCAAGGCCAAGGCCAAGGCGCGCAGCCAGCCTAGGGCCAAGGCCAAGGCCAAGGCACGCAGCCACCCCGCGGCCAAGGCCAAGGCCAAGGCGCACAGCCAGCCTGGGGCCAAGGCACGCAACCACCCCGCGGCCAAGGCCAAGGCACCCATCAACCGAGCGGCCAAGGCCAAGCAACGCAGTATCCCCGTGGCGAAGGCCGAGGCACGCAGCCACCCCGCGGCCAAAGCCAATGCACGCATCCAGGGCAATGCAGCGCCCAAGCGTCTGTCCGACTTTGTTTGGGCTGAAATTTCAGCAGGTGCCGTATTTCGACTGAAGTTATCCTACGGGACTTAAATGTGGGGGAAACAGGCCGTGAGCTCCGGGGCCGATTTTTTGGTCCAAAATGGCCGAAGACCGGGTGCTATAGCCTACGGATTTGGGCCAACTTTCGCGTTTCCGGGGAGGTGCGGGATTTTGGGGTGATGCATTAGATACGTGCGAGAGTCAAACGTCGGAAAAGACGGCAGTCGATTCCGAGGTCCGAATCTCGTTTTACGGCCGATTTACCAGTTGTGCGGGGGGGCGAAAAGGGGACGAAACGTGCCCGCGAATTGGTCCGATTGCGGCACAACTCGGCCGCGGGCCTCCTCTGGGTGCAAGTACTGTTTTGCGCTCAAAGAAAATGCCGAGAATAATGCGGGGGGCCCTGGGCCCACGTTTCCCCCCGAAATGGCCGAAATCCGTGATCTATAGCACACGGATTGCGGTCAAATTTCGCGTTTCCGTGGCGCCGTGGTATTTTGGGCTGGTGTTGTCGGTATTGGCGGGGGTTGGCCGCGGGAGAAAACTGAAACCGATTCCGGGCTGCGAATCCCGTTTTGTGGCCAAGGCCAAGGCGTTTGTGGGCACCGGCCAGCCCGCTAAGGCCAAGGCACCCACCAAGGCCGAGGCACGCAGCCCCCCGTGGCCAAGGCCAAGGCACGCCCCCAAGGCACGGCCAAGGCCAAGGCACCAGCAGGCACGCCACCCCGCCAAGCCAAGGCCCCCGTGGCCAAGGCCACATCCCGTGCATCCAAGGCCAATGCACGCATCCAGGGCCAATGCAGCGCCCAAGCGTCTGTCCGACTTTGTTTGGGCTGAAATTTCAGCAGGTGTCGTATTTCGACTGAAGTTATCTTACGGGACTTAAAAGTGGGGGAAACAGGCAGTGAGCTCCGGGGCCCATTTTTTGGTCCAAAATGGCCGAAGACCGTGTGCTGTAGACCACGGATCTGGGCCAACTTTCGCGTTTCCGGGGCGGTGCGGGATTTTGGGGTGATGCATTAGATACGTGCGAGAGTCAAACGTCGGAAAAGACAGCAGTCGATTCCGAGGTCCGAATCTCGTTTTACGGCGGATTTACCAGTTGTGCGGGGGTGCGAAAAGGGAACGAAACGTGCCCGCGAATTGGTCCGATTGTGGCACAACTCGGCCGCGGGCCTCCTAAGGGCGCAAGTACTGTTTTGCGCTCGAAGAAAATGGCGAGAATAATGCAGGGGGCCTTGGGCCCACGTTTCCTCCGGAAATGGCCGAAATCCGTGAGCTATAGCACGCGGATTGCGGTCAAATTTCGCGTTTCCGTGGCGCCGTGGGATTTTGGGCTGGTGCTGTCGGTATTGGCGGGGGTTGGCAGTGGGAGAAAACGGAAACCGATTCCGGGCTGCGAATCCAATTTTGTAGCCAAGATCAAGGCACGCAGCCAGCCCGAGGCCAAGGCCAAGGCTCGCAGCCACCCCGCGGCGAAGGCCAAGGCACCCATCCACCCAGCGGCCAAGGCCAAGCCACGCAGTATCCTCGTGGCGAAGGCCGAGGCACGCAGCCACCCCGCGGCCAAGGCCAATGCAAAGCCCAAGCGTCTGTCCTACTTTGTTTGGGCTGAAATTTCAGCAGGTGCCGTATTTCGACTGAAGTTATCTTACGGGAATTAAAAGTGGGGGAAACAGGCCGTGAGCTCCGGGGCCCATTTTTTGGTCCAAAATGGCCGAAGACCGTGTGCTGTAGCCCACGGATCTGGGCCAACTTTCGCGTTTCCGGGGCGGTGCGGGATTTTGGGGTGATGCATTAGATACGTGCGAGAGTCAAACGTCGGAAAAGACGGCAGTCGATTCCGAGCTCCGTATCTCATTTTACTGCCGATTAACCAGTTGTGCGGGGGTGCGAAAAGGGGACGAAACGTGCCCGCGAATTGGTGCGATTGTGGCACAACTCGGCCGCGGGCCTCCTCTGGGCGCAAGTACTGTTTTGCGCTCGAAGAAAATGGCGAGAATAATGGGGGGGCCCTGGGCCCACGTTTGCCCCCGAAATGGCCGAAATCCGTGAGCTATAGCACACGAATTGCGGTCAAATTTCGCGTTTCCGTGGCGCCGTGGGATTTTGGGCTGGTGTTGTCGGTATTGGCGGGGGTTGGCCGTGGGAGAAAACGGAAACCGATTCCGGGCTGCGAATCCCGTTTCCTGGCCAAGGCCAAGGCACGCAGGCAGCCCGGGGCCAAGGCTAAGGCACTGGCCAGCCCGAGGCCAAGGCCAAGGCACCCAGCCACCCAGCGGCCAAGGCCGAGGCACGCAGCCTCCCCGTGGCCAAGGCCAAGGCACGCCGCCAGCCTGGGGCCAAGGCCAAGGCACGCAGCCACCCCGCGGCCAAGGCCAAGGCACCAGCCAGCCCGCGGCCAAGGCCAAGGCGCGCAGCCAGGCCGGGGCCAAGGCACGGAGCCACCCCGCGGCCAAGGCCAAGGCACCAGCCCGCCCGCGGCGAAGCCCAAGGCACCCATCCACCCAGCGGCCAAGGCCAACCACGCAGTCTCCCCGTGGCGAAGGCCAACGCACGCAGCCACCCCGCGGCCAAGGCCAATGCACGCATCCAGGGCCAATGCAGCGCCCAAGCGTCTGTCCGACTTTGTTTGGGCTGAAATTTCAGCAGGTGCCGTATTTCGACTGAAGTTATCTTATGGGACTTAAAAGTGGGGGAAACAGGTCGTGAGCTCCGGGGCCCATTTTTTGGTCCAAAATGGCCGAAGACCGTGTGCTGTAGCCCACGGATCTGGGCCAACTTTCGCGTTTCAAAGGCGGTGCGGGATTTTGGGGTGATATATTAGATACGTACGAGAGTCAAACGTCGCAAAAGACGGCAGTCGATTCCAAGGTCCGAATCTCATTTTACTGCCGATTTACCAGCTGTGCGGGGGTGCGAAAAGGGGACGAAACGTGCCCGCGAATTGGTGCGATTGTGGCACAACTCGGCCGCGGGCCTACTCTGGGCGCAAGTACTGTTTTGCGCTCGAAGAAAATGGCGAGAATAATGTGGGGCCCTGGGCCCACGTTTCCCCCCGAAATGGCCGAAATTCGTGAGTTATAGCACACAGATTGCGGTCAAATTTCGCGATTCCGTGGCGCCGTGGGATTTTGGGCTGGTGTTGTCGGTATTGGCGGGGGTTGGCCCTGGGAGAAAACGGAAACCGATTCCTGGCTGCGAATCCCGTTTTGTGGCCAAGGCCAAGGCATGCAGCCACCCCGCGGCCAAGGCCAAGGCACCGGCCAGCCCAAGGCCAAGGCCAAGGCACCTAGCCACCCAGCGGCCAAGGCCGAGGCACGCAGCCTCCCCGTGGCCAAGGCGAAGGCACGCAGCCAGCCTGGGGCCAAGGCCAAGGCACGCAGCCACCGCGCGCCCAAGGCCAAGGAACACCCGCGCCAAGGCCAAGGCCAAGGCGCGCAGCCCTCGGGGCCAAGGCCAACGTCCAAGCACGCACCACCCGCGCCAAGGCCAAGGCACCAGCCCGCCAAGGCCAAGGCCAAGGCACCATCCACCACACCAAGGCCAAGCCACGCAGTCTCCCCGTGGCGAAGGCCAATGCACGCAGCCACCCCGCGGCCAAGGCCAATGCAAGCATCCAGGGCCAATGCAGCGCCCAAGCGTCTGTCCGACTTTGTTTGGGCTGAAATTTCAGCAGGTGCCGTATTTCGACTGAAGTTATCTTACGGGACTTAAAGGTGGGGGAAACAGGCCGTGAGCTCCGGGGCCCATTTTTTGGTCCAAAATGGCCAAATAACGTGTGTTGTAGCCCACGGATCTGGGCCAACTTTCGCGTTTCCGGGGCGGTGCGGGATTTTGGGTTGATGCATTAGACACGTGCGAGAGTCAAACGTCGGAAAAGACGGCAGTTGATTCCGAGGTCCGAATCTCGTTTTACGGCCGATTTACCAGTTGTGCAGGGGTACGAAAATGGGACGAAACGTGCCCGCGAATTGGTCCGATTGTGGCACAGCTCGGCCACGGGCCTCCTCTGGGCGTAACTACTGTTTTGCGCTCGAAGAAAATGGCGAGAATAATGCAGGGGGCCTTGGGCCCACTTTTCCCCCCGAAATGGCCGAAATCCGTGAGCTATAGCACACGGATTGCGGTCAAATTTCGCGTTTCCGTGGCGCCATGGGATTTTGGGCTGGTGTTGTCGGTATTGGCGGGGGTTGGCCGCGGGAGAAAACGGAAACCGATTCCGGTCTGTGAATACCGTTTTGTGGCCAAGGCCAAGGCACGCAGCCAGCCGGGGGCCAAGGCCAAGGCACGCAGCCACCCCGCGGCCAAGGCCAAGGCACCGGCCAGCCCGAGGCCAAGGCCAAGGCACCCAGCCACCCAGCGGACAAGGCTGAGGCACGCAGCCTCCCCGTGGCCAAGGCCAAGGCACGCCGCCAGCCTGGGGCCAAGGCCAAGGCACGCAGCCACCCCGCGGCCAAGGCCAAGGCACCAGCCAGCCCGCGGCAAAGGCCAAGGCGCGCAGCCAGGCCGGGGCCAAGGCACGCAGCCACCCCGCGGCCAAGGCCAACGCACCAGCCTGCCCGCTGCCAAGGCCAAGGCACCCATCCACCCAGCGGCCAAGGCCAATGCATGCATCCAGGGCCAATGGAGCGCCCAAGCGTCTGTCCGAGTTTGTTTGGGCTGAAATTTCAGCAGGTGCCGTATTTCGACTGAAGTTATCTTACGGGACTTAAAAGTGGGGGAAACAGGCCGTGAGCTCCGGGGCCCATTTTTTGGTCCAAAATGGCCGAAGACCGTGTGCTGTAGCCCACGGATCTGGGCCAACTTTCGCGTTTCCGGGGCGGTGCGGGATTTTGGGGTGATGCATTAGATACGTGCGAGAGTCAAACGTCGGAAAAGACGGCAGTCGATTCCGAGGTCCGAATCTCGTTTTACGGCCGATTTACCAGTTGTGCGGGGGTGCGAAAAGGGGACGAAACGTGCCCGCGAATTGGTCCGATTGTGGCACAACTCGGCCGCGGGCCTCCTCTGGGCGCAAGTACTGTTTTGCGCTCGAAGAAAATGGCGAGAATAATGCAGGGGGCCCTGGGCCCACGTTTCCACCCGAAATGGCTGAAATCCGTGAGCTATAGCACACGGATTGCGGTCAAATTTCGCGTTTCCGTGGCGCCGTGGGATTTTGGGATGGTGTTGTCGGTATTGGTGGGAGAAAACGGAAACCGATTCCGGGCTGCGAATCCCGTTTTTTTGCCAAGGCCAAGGCACGCAGCCAGCCCGGGGCCAAGGCCAAGGCACGCAGCCACCCCACGGCCAAGGCCAAGGCACCGGCCAGCCCGAGGCCAAGGCCAAGCCACCCAGCCACCCAGCGGCCAAGGCTGAGGCACGCAGCCTCCCCGGGGCCAAGGCCAAGGCACGCCGCCAGCCTGGGGCCAAGGCCAAGGCACGCCGCCAGCCTGCGGACAAGGCCAAGGCACGCAGCCACCCCGCGGCCAAGGCCAAGGCACCAGCCGGCCCGCGGCAAAGGCCAAGGCGCGCAGCCAGGCCGAGGCCAAGGCACGCAGCCACCCCGCTGCCAAGGCCAAGGCACCAGCCTGCCCGCTGCCAAGGCCAAGGCACCCATCCACCCAGCGGCCAAGGCCAATGCATGCATCCAGGGCCAATGGAGCGCCCAAGCGTCTGTCCGACTTTGTTTGGGCTGAAATTTCAGCAGGTGCCCTATTTCGACTGAAGTTATCTTACGGGACTTAAAAGTGGGGGAAACAGGCCGTGAGCTCCGGGGCCCATTTTTTGGTCCAAAATGGGCGAAGACCGTGTGCTGTAGCCCATGGATCTGGGACAACTTTCGCGTTTCCGGGGCAGTGCGGGATTTTGGGGTGATGCATTAGATACGTGCGAGAGTCAAACGTCGGAAAAGACGGCAATCGAATCGGAGGTCCGAATCTCGTTTTACGGCCGATTTACCAGTTGTGCGGGGGTGCGAAAAGGGGACGAAACGTGCCCGCGAATTGGTCCGATTGTGGCACAACTCGGCCGCGGGCCTCCTCTGGGCGCAAGTACTGTTTTGCGCTCGAAGAAAATGGCGAGAATAATGCGGGGGACCCTGGGCCCACGTTTCCCCTAGAAATGGCCGAAATCCGTGAGCTATAGGACACGGATTGCGGTCAAATTTCGTGTTTCCGTGGCACCGTGGGATTTTGGGCTGGTGTTATCGGTATTGGCG
>JASUUG010001092.1:0-68554 GCA_030449905.1 Luvunga scandens | reverse complement strand
GGAGCTCGACCGTGGCCCTGTGCCTTGGCGTTGGCCGCGGGGTGGCTGCGTGGCTTGGCCTTGGCCGCGGGCGAGCATTTGGCCAAAATGTGAGCACACGGTCCTCGCCGTTTCTTCATATTCTTGGACCAAAAACTGTGATCCACACCTACCTTCCACTTCTTTCTCCGGTTTTGCCTGAATCGGACGAGTGGGCCCACCCGTTTGGGCACCCGTTCGCTGCCGGTAAGATGGCCGTAAAAAGAGTTTCGGAGCTCGGAATTGGATTCCGTTTTCTCCCGCCACCCACTCCCACCAAACCCGACCACGGCAGCCCGAAATCCCACGCCGCCCCCGAAATGCGAAATTTGGCCACAATCCGTGTGCTATCGCTCACGGATTTTGGCCTTTTCCGGGGGAAAAATGGGCGCACGGCCTCCCGCATTATTTTCGCCATTTCTTCGAGCGGAAAACATTACTTTCGCCGTGAGGAGGCCCCCGGCCCAGTTCTACCACAATCGGACCAATTCGCGGGCACGTTTCGTCCCATTTTCTCACCCCCGCACCCTCGGTAAATCGGCCGTAAAACGAGGTTCGCACCTCGAAATCGACTCCCCTGTTTTCCAACGCTCGACTGTCGCACGTATCTAATGCATCACCCCAAAATTTCGTATTTCGGGGAAGGCGTTGGATTTTTGGCTGGCGTGGTCGGGTTTGGTGGGAGTCGGTGGCGGGAGAAAACGGAATCCAATTCCGAGCTCCGAAACTCGTTTAACAGCCATTTTACCACCAGAGAACGGGTTCCCAAACGGGTGGGCCAACTCGTCGGATTCAGGCAAAACCGGAGAAAGAAGTGGAAGGTAGGTGTGGATCTCAGTTTTTGTTCCAAGAATACGAAGCAACGGCGAGGATCGTGTGCTGACATTTTGGCCAAATGCCCGCCCGCGGCCAAGGCACGCGGCCACCCCGCGGCCAAGGCCAAGGCACAGGGCCACGCTCGAGCTCCCTATCCTTGCCCCGGGAGCGCGGCCCAAGTTTGTGTTGTTTGTGCGCGAGAGTGTGCGACGTGCCTTGGTCGCGAGCATGTGCTGCATTTCGAGCAAGGCACACAGCCACCCCGCGGCCAAGGCCAAGGCCATGGCACCCAGCCACCCCGCGGCCAAGGCCAAGGCCATGGAACCCAGCGACCCCGCGGCCAAGGCCAAGGCACGCAGCCACCCCGTGGCCAAGACCAAGGCACCCAGCCACCCCGTGGCCAAGGCCAAGGCACCCAGCAACGGCGAGGACCGTGTGCTCACATTTTGGCAAAATGCTCGCCCGCGGCCAAGGCCAAGGCCAAGGCACGCGGCCACCCCGCGGCCAAGGCCAAGGCACAGGGCCGCGCTCGAGCTCCCTATTCTTGCCCCGCGAGCGCGGCCCAAGTGTGTATTGTGTGTGCGCGAGAGTGTGCGACGTGCCTTGGTCGCGAGCATGTGCTGCATTTCGAGCATGGCACGCAGCCAGCCCGCGGACAAGGTCAAGGCACGCAGCCACCCCGCGGCCAAGGGCAAGGCCATGGCACCCAGCCCCCCCGCGGCCAAGGCCTAGGCACGCAGCCACCCCGCGGCCAAGGCCATGTGCTGTAGCTCACGGACCTTGGCCAACTTTCGCGTTTCCGGGGCGGGGCGGGATTTTGGGGTGATGCATTAGATACGTGCGACAGTCGAACGTCGGAGAAGACGGAAGTCGATTCCGAGGTCCGAACCTCGTTTTACGTCTGATTTACCGAACTTGCGGGGGTGCAAAAAGGGAACGAAACGTGCCCGCGAATTGGTCCGGTTGTGGTAGAACTGGGCCGGGGGCCTCCTCACGGTGCTAGTACTGTTTTCCTCTTGAAGAAATGGTGAAAATAATGCGGGAGGCCCTGCGCACATTTTTCCGCCCGAAAAGACCAAAATCCGTGAGCTATAGCACGCGGATTGCGGCCAAATTTTGTGTTTCGGGGGCGGCGTGGAATTTTTGGCTGGCGTGGTCGGGTTTGGTGGGAGTCGGTAGCGGGAGAAAAAGGAATCCAATTCCGAGCTCCGAAATTCGTTTTACGGCCATTTTACCGCCAGAGAACGGGTTCCCAAATGGGTGGGCCAACTCGTCCGATTCCGGCAAAATTGGAGAAAGAAGTGGAAGGTAGGTGTGGATCTCAGTTTTTGGTCCAAGAATGCGAAGCAACGGCGAGGACCGTGTCCTCACATTTTGGCCAAAAGCTCACCCGCGGCCAAGGCCAAGGCCAAGGCACGCGGCCACCCCGCGGCCAAGGCCAAGGCACAGGGCCACGCTCGAGCTCCCTATCCATGCCCCGGGAGGGCGGTCCAAGTGTGTGTTGTGTGTGTGCGAGAGTGTGAGACGTGCCTTGGTCGCGAGCATGTGCTGCATTTCGAGCAAGGCACGCAGCCAGCCCGCGGCCAAAGCCAAGGCATGCAGCCACCCCGCGGCCAAGGCCAAGGCCATGGCACCCAGCCACCCCGCGGCCAAGTCCTAGGCACGCAGCCACCCCTAGGCCAAGGCCAAGGCCATGGCACCCAGCCACCCCGCGGCCAAGGCCTATGCACGCAGCCACCCCGTGGCCAAGGCCAAGGCACGCAGCCACCCCGTCGCCAAGGCCAAGGCCATGGCACCCGGCCATGGCACCCAGCCACGCCGCGGCCAAGGCCTAGGCACGCCGCCACCCCGCGGCCAAGGCCGTGTGCTGTAGCTCACGGATCTTGGCCAACTTTCGCGTTTCCTGGGCGGTGCGGGATTTTGGGGATATGCATTAGATACGTGCGACAGTCGAACATCGGAGAAGACGGGAGTCGATTCCGAGGTCCTAACCTCGTTTTACGGCCGATTTACCGAACGTGCGGGGGTGCGAAAAGGGGACGAAACGTGCCCGCGAATTGGTCCGGTTGTGGTAGAACTGGCCCGGGGGCCTCCTCACGGTGATAGTACTGTTTTCCGCTCAAAGAAATGGTGAAAATAATGCGGGAGGCCCTGCGCCCATTTTTCCGCCCGAAAAGGCCGAAATCCGTGAGCTATAGCACACGGATTGCGGCCAAATTTCGTGTTTCAGGGGCGGCGTGGAATTTTTGTCTGGCGTGGTCGGGTTTGGTGGGAGTCGGTGGCGGGAGAAAACGGAATCCAATTCCGAGCTCCGACACTCGTTTTACGGCCATTTTACTGCCGGAGAACGGGTGCCCAAACGGGTGGGCCAACTCGTCGGATTCAGGCAAAACCGGAGAAAGAAGTGGAAGGTAGGTGTGGATCTCAGTTTTTGGTCCAAGAATACGAAGCAACGGCGAGGACCGTGTGCTCACATTTTGGCCAAATGCTTGCCCGCGGCCAAGGCACGCGGCCACACCGCGGCCAAGGCACGCGGCCACACCGCGGCCAAGGCACGCGGCCACACCGCGGCCAAGGCCCAGGCACAGGGCCACGCTCGAGCTCCCTATCCTTACCCCGGGAGCGCGGCCCAAGTTTGTGTTGTGTGTGCGCGAGAGTGTGCGACGTGCCTTGGTCGCGAGCATGTGCTGCATTTCAAGCAAGGCACGCAGCCAGCCCGCGGCCAAGGCCAAGGCCATGGCACACAGCCACCCCGCGGCCAAGGCCTAGGCACGCAGCCAGCCCGCGGCCAAGGCCAAGACCATGGCACCCAGCCACCCCGCGGCCAAGGCCTTGGCACGCACCCACCCCGCGGCCAAGGCCGTGTGCTGTAGCTCACGGATCTTGGCCAACTTTCGCGTTTCCTGGGCCGGGTGGGATTTTCGGGTGATGCATTAGATACGTACGACAGTCGAACGTCGGAGAAGACGGGAGTCGATTCCGAGGCCCGAACCTCGTTTTACGTCTGATTTACCGAACGTGCAGGGGTGCGAAAAGGGGACGAAACGTGCCCGCGAATTGGTCCGGTTGTGGTAGAACTGGGCCCGGGGCCTCCTCACGGTGCTAGTACTGTTTTCCTCTCGAAGAAATGGCGAAAATAATGCGGGAGGCCCTGCGCCCATTTTTCCGCCCGAAAAGGCCAAAATCCGTGAGCATTAGCACACGGATTGCGGCCAAATTTCGCATTTCAGGGGCTGCGTGGGATTTTTGGCGGGCGTGGTCGGGTTTGGTGGGAGTCGGTGGCAGGAGGAAACGGAATCCAATTCCGAGCTCCCAAACTCGTTTTACGGCCATTGTACCGCCAGAGAACGGGTGCCCAAACGGGTGGGCCAACTTGTCGGATTCAGGAAAAAACGGAGAAAGAAGTGGAAGGTAGGTGTGGATCTCAGCTTTTGGTCCAAGAATACGAAGCAACCGCGAGGACCGTGTGCTCACATTTTTGCCAAATGCTCGCCTGCGGCCAAGGCCAAGGCCAAGACACGCGGCCACCCCGCGGCCAAGGCCAAGGCACAGGGCCACGCTCGAGCTCCCTATCCTTGCCCCGGGAGCGCGGTTCAAGTGTGTGTTGTGTGTGTGCGAGAGTGTGCGACGTGCCTTGGTCGCGAGCATGTGCTGCATGTCGAGCAAGGCACGCAGCCAGCCCGTGGCCAAAGCCAAGGCACGCAGCCTCCCCGCGGCCAAAGCCAAGGCCATGGCACCCAGCCACCCCGCGGCCAAGGCCTAGGCACGCAGCCAACACGCGGCCAAGGACTAGGCACGCAGCCACCCCACGGCCAAGGCCAAGGCCATGGCACCCAGCCACCCCGCGGGCCAAGGGCAAGGCCATGGCACCTACCTTCCACTTCTTTCTCCGGTTTTGCCTGAATCGGATGAGTGGGCCCACCCGTTTGGGCACCCGTTCGCTGCCGGTAAGATGGCCGTAAAACGAGTTTCGGAGCTCGGAATTGGATTCCGTTTTCTCCCGCCACCGACTCCCACCAAACTCGACGACACCAGCCCAAAATCCCATGCTGCCCCCGAAACACGAAATTTGGCCACAATCCGTGTGCTATAGCTCACGGATTTTGGCCTTTTCTGGTGGAAAAATGGGCGCAGGGCCTCCCGCATTATTTTTGTCATTTCTTCGAGCGGAAAGCAGTACTTGCCCCGTAAGGAGGCCCCCGTCCCAGTTCTACCACAATCGGACCAATTCCAGGGCACGTTTCGTCCCCTTTTCGCACCCCCGCACCCTCGGTAAATCAGCCGTAAAATGAGGTTCGGACCTCGAAATCGACTCCCCTCTTTTCCAACGCTCGACTGTCGAACGTATCTAATGCATCAACCCAAAATCCCGCACCGGCCCGGAAACGCGAAAGTTGGCCAAGATCCGTGAGCTACAGCACACGGCCTTGGCGTTGGCCGCGGGCTGGCTGGGTGCCATGGCCTTGGCCGCGGGCTGGACGCGCGCCTTGGCCTGGGCCACGGGGTGGCTGCGTGCCTCGGCCTTGGCCTTTGGCGCGGGCTGGCTCTGTGCCTTGCTCGAAATGCAGCACATGCTCGCGACCAAGGCAGGTCGCACACTCTCACGCACACACAACACACACTCGGGCCGCGCTCCCGAGGCAAGGATATGGAGCTCGAGCGTGGCCCTGTGCCATGGCGTTGGCCGCGGGGTGGCTGCGTGGCTTGGCCTTGGCCGCGGGCGAGCATTTGGCAAAAATGTGAGCACACGGTCCTCGCCGTTTCTTCGTATTCTTGGACCAAAAACTGAGATCCACACCTACCTTCCACTTCTTTCTCCGGTTTTGCCTGAATCAGACGAGTGGGCCCACCCATTTGGGCACCCGTTCGCTGCCGGTAAGATGGCCGTAAAACGAGTTTCGGAGCTCGGAATTGGATTCCGTTTTCTCCCGCGACCGACTCCCACCAAAGCCGATGACGCCAGCCCAAAATCTCACGCCGCCCCCGAAACGCGAAATTTGGCCGCAATCCGTGTGCTATAGCTCACGGATTTTGGCCTTTTCTGGCGGAAAAATGGGCGTAGGGCCTCCCGCATTATTTTTGTCATTTCTTCGAGTGGAAAGCAGTACTTGCGCCGTGAGGACGCCCCCGGTGTAGTTCTACCACAATCGGACCAATTCGATGGCACGTTTCGTCCCCTATTCGCACCCCCGCACCCTCGGTAAATCGGCCGTAAAACGAGGTTCGGACCTCGAAATCGACTCCCCTCTTTTCCAACGCTCGACTATCGCACGTGTCTAATGCGTCACCCCAAAATCCCGCACCGCCACGGAAACGCGAAAGTTGGCCAAGATCCGTGAGCTACAGCACACGGCGTTGGCCTTGGCCGTGGGGTGGCTGCGTGCCAAGGCCTTGGCCGCGAGCTGGCTGCGTGCCTAGGCCTTGGCCGTGGACTGGCTGGGCGCCATGGCCTTTGCCGCGGGTTGGCTGGGTGCCATGGCCTTGGCCGCGGGTTGGTCGCGTGCCTTGGCCATGGCCACGGGGTGGCTGCGTGCCTCGGCCTTGGCCTTGGCCGCGGGCTGGCTCCGTGCCTTGCTCGAAATGCAGCACATGCTCACGACCAAGGCAGGTCGCACACTCTCAGGCACACACAACACACACTCGGGCCGCACTCCCGAGGCAAGGATAGGGAGCTCGAGCGTGGCCCTGTGCCTTGGCGTTGGCCGTGGGGTGGCAGCGGGCGAGCATTTGGCCAAAATGTGAGCACACGGTCCTCGCCGTTTCTTCGTATTCTTGGACCAAAAACTGAGATCCACACCTACCTTCCACTTCTTTCTCCGGTTTTGCCTGAATCGTACGAGTTGGCCCACCCGTTTGGGCACCCGTTCGCTGCCGGTAAGATGGCCGTAAAATGAGTTTCGGAGTTCGGAATTGGATTCCGTTTTCTCCCGCCACCGACTCCCACCAAACCCGACGACGCCAGCCCAAAATCCCACGCTGCCTCCGAAATGCAAAATTTGGCCACAATCCGTGTGATATAGCTCACGGATTTTGGCCTTTTCCGGGGGAAAAATGGGCGCAGGGCCTCCCGCATTATTTTCGCCATTTCTTTGAGCGGAAAACAGTAATTGCACCTTGAGGAGGACCCTGGCCCAGTTCTACCACAATCGGACCAATTCGCGGGCACGTTTCGTCCCCTGTTCGCACCCCCGCACCCTCGGTAAATCGGCCGTAAAACGAGGTTCGGACCTAGAAATCGACTCCCCTCTTTTCCAACGCTCGACTGTCGCACGTATCTAATGCATCACCCCAAAATCCCGCACCGCCCCAGAAACGCGAAAGTTGGCCAAGATCCATGAGCGACAGCACACGGGCTTGGCCTTGGCCGCGGGGTGGCTGCGTGCCATGGCCTTGGCCTTGGCCGCGGGGTGGCTGCGTGCCTAGGCCTTGGCCGCGGGCTGGCTGGGTGCCATGGTCTTGGCCATGGGCTGGCTGGGTGCCATGGCCTTGGCCGCGGGGTGGACGCGTGCCTTGGCCTTGGTCACGGGGTGGCTGCCTGCCTCGGCCTTGGCCTTGGCCGCGGGCTGGCTCCGTGCCTTGCTCGAAATGCAGCACATGCTCGCGACCAAGGCAGGTCGCACACTCTCACGCACACACAACTCACACTCCGGCCGCGCTCCTGAGGCAAGGATAGGGAGCTCGAGCGTGGCCCTGTGCCTTGGCGTTGGCCGCGCGGTGGCTGCGTGGCTTGGCCTTGGCCTCGGGCGAGCATTTGGCCAAAACGTGAGCACATGGTCCTCGCCGTTTCTTCGTATTTTTGGACCAAAAACTGAGATCCACACCTACCTTCCACTTCTTTCTCCGGATTTGCCTGAATCGGACGAGTTGACCCACCCGTTTGGGCACCCGTTCGCTGCCGGTAAGATGGCCGTAAAACGAGTTTCGGAGCTCGGAATTGGATTCCGTTTTCTCCCGCCACCGACTCCCACCTAACCCGACCACGCCAGCCCAAAATCCCACGCCACCCCCGAAACACGAAATTTGGCCACAATCCGTGTGCTATAGCTCACTGATTTTGGCATTTTCCTGGGGAAAAATGTGCGCAGGGCCTCCCGCATTATTTTCGACATTTCTTCGATCAGAAAACACTACTTACGACGTGAGGAGGCCCCCGGCCCAGTTCTAGCACAATCGGACCAATTCGCGGGTACGTTTCGTCCCGTTTTCGCACCCCCGCACCCTCGGTAAAACGGCCGTAAAACGAGGTTCGGACCTCGAAATCGACTCCCCTCTTTTCCAACGCTCGACTGTCGCACGTATCCAATGCATCACCCCAAAATCCCGCACCGCCCCGGAAATGCGAAAGTTGGCCAAGATCCGTGAGCTACAGCACACGGCCTTGGCCTTGGCCGCGGGGTGGCTGCGTGCCATGGCCTTGGCCTTGGCCGCGGGGTGGCTGCGTGCCATGGCCTTGGCCTTGGCCTCGGGGTGGCTGCGTACCAAGGCCTTGGCCGCGGGCTGGCTGCGTGCCTAGGCCTTGGCCGTGGGCCGGCTGGGTGCCATGGCCTTGGCCGCGGGGTGGACGCGTGCCTTGGCCTTGGCCACGGGGTCGCTGCGAGCCTCGTCCTTGCTCGAAATGCAGCACATGCTGGCGACCAAGGCAGGTCGCACACTCTCACGCACACACAACACACACTCCGGCCGTGCTCCCGAGGCAAGGATAGGTAGCTCGAGCATGGCCCTGTGCCTTGGCGTTGGCCGCGGGGTGGCTGCATGGCTTGGCCTTGGCCGCGGGGTGGCTGAATGGCTTGGCCTTGGCCGCGGGCGAGCATTTGGCCAAAATGTGAGCACACGGTCCTCGCCATTTCTTCGTATTCTTCGACCAAAAACTGAGATCCACACCTACCTTCCACTTCTTTCTCCGGTTTTGCCTGAATCGGACGAGTTGGCCCACCCGTTTGGGCACCCGTTCGCGGCCGGTAAGATGGCCGTAAAATGAGTTTCGGAGCTCGGAATTGGATTCCGTTTTCTCCCGCTACCGATTCCCACCAAAGCCGACCACGCCAGCCCAAAATCCCACGCCGCCCCCGAAACTCGAAATTGGGGCACAATCCGTGTGCTATAGCTCACGGATTTTGGCCTTTTCTGGCGGAAAAATGGGTGCAGGGCCTCCCACATTATTTTTGCCATTTCTTCGAGCGGAAAGCAGTGCTTGCGCCGTGAGGAGGCCCCCGGCCCAGTTCTACGACATTGGGGTGTTGCATTAGATACGTGCGACAGTCGAGCGTTGGAAAAGAGGGGAGTCGATTTCGAGGTCCGAACCTCGTTTTACGGCCGATTTACCGAGGGTACGGGGGTGCGAAAAGGGAATGAAACGTGCCCGCGAATTGGTCCGATTGTGGTAGAACTGGGCCGGGGGCCTCGTCACGGTGCAAGTACTGTTTTCCGCTCGAAGAAATGGCGAAAATAATGGGGGAGGCCCTGCGCCCATTTTTCCCCGGAAAATGCCAAAATCCGTGAGCTATAGCACACGGATTGTGGCCAAATTTCGCGTTTCGGGGGCGGCGTGGGATTTTGGGCTGGCGTGGTCGGGTTTGGTGGGAGTCGGTGGCGGGAGAAAGCAGAATCCAATTCCGAGCTCCGAAACTCGTTTAACGGCCATCTTACCGGTAGCGAACGGGTGCACAAACGGGTGGGCCCACTCGTCCGATTCAGGCAAAACCGGAGAAAGAAGTGGAAGGTAGGTGTGGATCTCAGTTTTTGGTCCAAGAATACGAAGAAACGGCAAGGACCGTGTGCTCACATTTTGGCCAAATGCTCACCCGCGGCCAAGGCCAAGCCATGCAGCCACCCCGCGGCCAACGCCAAGGCACAGGGCCACGCTCGAGCTCCCTATCCTTGCCTCGGAAGCGCGGCCGGAGTATGTGTTGTGTGTGCGTGAGAGTGCGCGACCTGCCTTGGTCGCGAGCGTATGGTGCATTTCGAGAAAGGCACGTAGCCAGCCCGCGGCCGAGGCCAAGGCCGAGGCACGCAGTCACCCCGTGGCCAAGGCCTAGGCACGCGTCCACCCCGCGGCCAAGGCCATGGCACCCAGCCAGCCCGCGGCCAAGGGCAAGGCCATGGCACGCAGCCACCGCGCGGCCAAGGCCAAGGCCGTGTGCTGTAGCTCACGGATCTTGGCCAACTTTCGCGTTTCCGGGGCGGTGCGGGATTTTGGGGTGATGCATTAGATACGTACGACAGTCGAGATTTGGAAAAGAGGGGAGTCAATTTCGAGGTCCGAACCTTGTTTTACGGCCTTTTTACCGACGGTGCAGGGGTGCGAAAAGGGGACGAAACGTGCCCTCGAATTGGTCCGATTGTGGTAGAACTGGGCCGGGGGCCTCCTCACGGAGCAAGTACTGCTTTCCGCTCGAAGAAATGGCAAAAATAATGCGGGAGGCCCTGCGCCCATTTTTCTACCAGAAAAGGCCAAAATCCGTGAGCTATAGCACACGGATTGTGGCCAAATTTCGCGTTTCGGGGGCGGCGTGGGATTTTGGGCTGGCGTTGTCGGGTTTGGTGGGAGTCGGTGGCGGGAGAAAACGGAATCCAATTCCGAGCTCCGAAACTCGTTTTACGGCCATCTTACCGGCAGCGAACGGGTGCCCAAACGGGTGGGCCAACTCGTCCGATTCAGGCAAAACCGGAGAAAGAAGTGGAAGGTAGGTGTGGATCTCAGTTTTTGGTCCAAGAATATGAAGAAACGGCGAGGACCGTGTGCTCACATTTTGGCCAAATGCTCGCCCGCTGCCACCCCACGGCCAACGCCAAGGCACAGGGCCACGCTCAAGCTCCCTATCCTTGCCTCGGGAGCGCGGCCCGAGTGTGTGTTGTGTGTGCCTGAGAGTGTGCGACCTGCCTTGGTCGTGAGCATGTGCTGCATTTCGAGCAAGGCACGGAGCCAGCCCGCGGCCAAGGCCAAGGCCGAGGCACGCAGCCACCCCGTGGCCATGGCCAAGGCACGCGTCCAACCCGCGACCAAGGCCATGGCACCCAGCCAACCCGCGGCAAAGGCCATGGCACCCAGCCAGTCCACGGCCAAGGCCTAGGCACGCAGCCAGCTCGCGGCCAAGGCCTTGGCACGCAGCCACCCCACGGCCAAGGCCAACGCCGTGTGCTGTAGCTCACGGATCTTGGCCAACTTTTGCGTTTCCGTGGCGGTGCGGGATTTTGGGGTGACGCATTAGACACGTACGATAGTCGAGCGTTGGAAAAGAGGGGAGTCGATTTCGAGGTCCGAACCTCGTTTTACGGCCGATTTACCGAGGGTGCGGGGGTGCGAATAGGGGACGAAACGTGCCATCGAATTGGTCCGATTGTGGTAGAACTGCACCGGGGGCGTCCTCACGGCGCAAGTACTGCTTTCCACTCGAAGAAATGACAAAAATAATGCGGGAGGCCGTACGCCCATTTTTCCGCCAGAAAAGGCCAAAATCCGTGAGCTATAGCACACGGATTGCGGCCAAATTTCGCGTTTCGGGGGCGGCGTGGGATTTTGGGATGGCGTCGTCGGCTTTGGTGGGAGTCGGTCGCGGGAGAAAACGGAATCCAATTCCGAGCTCCGAAACTCGTTTTACGGCCATCTTACCGGCAGCGAACGGGTGCCCAAACGGGTGGGCCCACTCGTCTGATTCAGGCAAAACCGGAGAAAGAAGTGGAAGTTAGGTGTGGATCTCAGTTTTTGGTCCAAGAATACGAAGAAACGGCGAGGACCGTGTGCTCACATTTTGGCCAAATGCTCGCCCGCGGCCAAGGCCAAGCCACGCAGCCACCCCGCGGCCAACGCCATGGCACAGGGCCACGCTCGAGCTCCATATCCTTGCCTCGGGAGCGCGGCCCGAGTGTGTGTTGTGTGTGCGTGAGAGTGTGCGACCTGCCTTGGTCGCGAGCATGTGCTGCATTTCGAGCAAGGCACAGAGCCAGCCCGCGCCCAAGGCCAAGGCCGAGGCACGCAGCCACCCCGTGGCCCAGGCCATGGCACCCAGCCAGCCCGCGGCCAAGGCCATGGCACCCAGCCAGCCCGCGGCCAAGGCCAAGGCCGTGTGCTGTAGCTCACGGATCTTGGCCAACTTTCGCGTTTCCGGGGCGGTGCGGGATTTTGGGTTGATGCATTAGATACGTTCGACAGTCGAGCGTTGGAAAAGAGGGGAGTCGATTTCGAGGTCCGAACCTCATTTTACGGCTGATTTACCGAGGGTGCGGGGGTGCGAAAAGGGGACGAAACGTGCCCTCGAATTGGTCCGATTGTGGTAGAACTGGGACGGGGGCCTCCTTACGGCGCAAGTACTGCTTTCCGCTCGAAGAAATGACAAAAATAATGCGGGAGGCCCTGCGCCCATTTTTCCACCAGAAAAGGCCAAAATCCGTGAGCTATAGCACACGGATTGTGGCCAAATTTCGTGTTTCGGGGGCAGCATGGGATTTTGGGCTGGCGTCGTCGGGTTTGGTGGGAGTCGGTGGCGGGAGAAAACGGAATCCAATTCCGAGCTCCGAAACTCGTTTTACGGCCATCTTACCGGCAGCGAACGGGTGCCCAAACGGGTGGGCCCACTCATCCGATTCAGGCAAAACCGGAGAAAGAAGTGGAAGGTAGGTGCCATGGCCTTGCCCTTGGCCCGCGGGGTGGCTGGGTGCCATGGCCTTGGCCTTGGCCGTGGGGTGGCTGCGTGCCTAGGCCTTGGCCGCGGGGTGGCTAGGTGCCATGGCCTTGCCCTTGGCCGTGGGGTGGCTGCGTGCCTTGCCTTGGCCGCGGGCTGGCTGCTTGCCTAGGGCATGGCCGCGGGCTGGCTGCGTGCCTAGGAGATGGCCGCGGGGTGGCTGCGTGCCTAGGCCTTGGCCGCGTGTTGGCTGCGTGCCTAGGCCTTGGCCGCGGGGTGGCTGGGTGCCATGGCCTTGGCTTTGGCCGCGGGGAGGCTGCGTGCCTTGGCTTTGGCCGCGGGCTGGCTGCGTGCCTTGCTCGACATGCAGCACATGCTCGCGACCAAGGCACGTCGCACACTCTCGCACACACACAACACAAACTTGGACCGCGCTCCCGGGGCAAGGATAGGGAGCTCGAGCGTGGCCCTGTGCCTTGGCCTTGGCCGCGGGGTGGCCGCGTGTCTTGGCCTTGGCCTTGGCCGCAGGCGAGCATTTGGCAAAAATGTGAGCACACGGTCCTCGCGGTTGCTTCGTATTCTTGGACCAAAAGCTGAGATCCACACCTACCTTCCACTTCTTTCTCTGTTTTTTCCTGAATCCGACAAGTTGGCCCACCCGTTTGGGCACCCGTTCTCTGGCGGTACAATGGCCGTAAAACGAGTTTGGGAGCTCGGAATTGGATTCCGTTTCCTCCGGCCACCGACTCCCACCAAACCCGACCACGCCCGCCAAAAATCCCACGCAGCCCCCGAAATGCGAAATTTGGCCGCAATCCGTGTGCTAATGCTCATGGATTTTGGCCTTTTCGGGCAGAAAAATGGGCGCAGGGCCTCCCGCATTATTTTCGCCATTTCTTCAAGAGGAAAACAGTACTAGCACCGTGAGGAGGCCCCGGGCCCAGTTCTACCACAACCGGACCAATTCGCGGGCACGTTTCGTCCCCTTTTCGCACCCCCGCACATTCGGTAAATCAAACGTAAAACGAGGTTCGGGCCTCGGAATCGACTCCTGTCTTCTCCGACGTTCGACTGTCGCACGTATCTAATGCATCACCCGAAAATCCCGCCCGGCCCAGGAAACGCGAAAGTTGGCCAAGATCCGTGAGCTACAGCACACGGCCTTGGCCGCGGGGTGGGTGCGTGCCAAGGGCTTGGCCGCGGGGTGGCTGGGTGCCATGGTCTTGGCCTTGGCCGCGGGCTGGCTGGTGCCTGGCCTTGGCCGCGGGTGGCTGTGTGCCATGGCCTTGGCCTTGGCCGGGCTGGCTGCGTGCCTTGCTCGAAATGCAGCACATGCTCGCGACCAAGGCACGCCGCACACTCTCGCACACACACAACACAAACTTGGGCCGCTCCCCGGGTAAGGATAGGGAGCTCGAGCGTGTGCCTGGGCCTTGGCCGCGGTGCCTGGGCCTTGGCAGCGGTGTGGCCGCCTTGGCCTTGGCCGCGGGCAAGGCAAGCATTTGGCCAAAATGTGAGCACACGGTCCTCGCCGTTGCTTCGTATTCTTGGACCAAAAACTGAGATCCACACCTACCTTCCACTTCTTTCTCCGGTTTTGCCTGAATCCGACGAGTTGGCCCACCCGTTTGGGCACTCGTTCTCTGGCAGTAAAATGGCCGTAAAACGAGTGTCGGAGCTCGGAATTGGATTCCGTTTTCTCCCGCCACCGACTCCCACCAAACCCGACCACGCCAGCCAAAAATTCCACGCCGCCCCTGAAACACGAAATTTGGCCGCAATCCGTGTGCTATAGCTCATGGATTTCGGCCTTTTCGGGCGGAAAAATGGGCGCAGGGCCTCCCACATTATTTTCGCCATTTCTTTGAGCGGAAAACAGTACTATCACCGTGAGGAGGCCCCTGGGCCAGTTCTACCACAACCGAACCAATTCGCGGGCACGTTTCGTCCCCTTTTCGCACCCCCGCACGTTCGGTAAATCGGCCGTAAAACGAGGTTAGGACCTCGGAATCGACTCCCGTCTTCTCCGACGTTCGACTGTCGCACGTATCTAATGCATATCCCCAAAATCCCACACCGCCCCGGAAACGCGAAAGTTGGCCAAGATCCGTGAGCTACAGCACACGGCCTTGGCCGCGGGGTGGCGGCGTGCCTAGGCCTTGGCCGCGGCGTGGCTGGGTGCCATGGCCGGGTGCCATGGCCTTGGCCACGGCCACGGGGTGGCTGCGTGCCTTGGCCTTGGCCACGGGGTGGCTGCGTGCATAGGCCTTGGCCGCGGGGTGGCTGGGTGCCATGGCCTTGGCCTTGGCCTAGGGGTGGCTGGGTGCCATGGCCTTGGCCTTGGCCTAGGGGTGGCTGCGTGCCTAGGACTTGGCCGCGGGGTGGCTGGGTGCCATGGCCTTGGCCTTGGCCGCGGGGTGGCAGCATGCCTTGGCTTTGGCCGCGGGCTGGCTGCGTGCCTTGCTCGAAATGCAGCACATGCTCGCGACCAAGGCACGTCTCACACTCTCGCACACACACAACACACACTTGGACCGCCCTCCCGGGGCATGGATAGGGAGCTCGAGCGTGGCCCTGTGCCTTGGCCTTGGCCGCGGGTGAGCTTTTGGCCAAAATGTGAGGACACGGTCCTCGCCGTTGCTTCGCATTCTTGGACCAAAAACTGAGATCCACACCTACCTTCCACTTCTTTCTCCGGTTTTGCCGGAATCGGACGAGTTGGCCCACCCATTTGGGAACCCGTTCTCTGGCGGTAAAATGGCCGTAAAATGAGTTTCGGAGCTCGGAATTGGATTCCTTTTTCTCCCGCTACCGACTCCCACCAAACCCGACCACGCCAGCCAAAAATTCCACGCCGCCCCCGAAACACAAAATTTGTCCGCAATCCGTGTGCTATAGCTCACGGATTTTGGTCTTTTCGGGCGGAAAAATGTGCGCAGGGCCTCCCGCATTATTTTCACCATTTCTTCAAGAGGAAAACAGTACTAGCACCGTGAGGAGGCCCCCGGCCCAGTTCTACCACAACCGGACCAATTCGCGGGCACGTTTCGTTCCTTTTTGCACCCCCGCACGTTCGGTAAATCAGACGTAAAACGAGGTTCGGACCTCGGAATCTTCTTCCGTCTTCTCCGATGTTTGACTGTCGCACGTATCTAATGCATCACCCCAAAATCCCACCCCGCCCCGGAAACGCGAAAGTTGGCCAAGGTCCGTGAGCTACAGCACACGGCCTTGGCCCGGGGTGGCTGCGTGCCTAGGCCTTGGCCGCGGGGGGGCTGGGTGCCATGGCCTTGGCCTTGGCCGCGGGGTGGCTGCGTGCCTTGGCCTTGTCCGCGGGCTGGCTGCGTGCCATGCTCGAAATGCAGCACATGCTCGCGACCAAGGCACGTCGCACACTCTCGCGCACACACAATACACACTTGGGCCGCGCTCCCGGGGCAAGAATAGGGAGCTCGAGCGCGGCCCTGTGCCTTGGCCTTGGCCGCGGGGTGGCCGCGTGCCTTGGCCTTGGCCTTGGCCGCGGGCGAGCATTTTGCCAAAATGTGAGCACACGGTCCTCCCCGTTGCTGGGTGCCTTGGCCTTGGCCACGGGGTGGCTGGGTGCCTTGGTCTTGGCCACGGGGTGGCTGCGTGCCTTGGCCTTGGCCGCGGGGTGGCTGGGTTCCATGGCCTTGGCCTTGGCCGCGGGGTGGCTGGGTGCCATGGCCTTGGCCTTGGCCGAGGGGTGGCTGTGTGCCTTGCTCGAAATGCAGCACATGCGCGCGACCAAGGCACGTCGCACACTCTCGCGCACACACAACACAAACTTGGGCCGCGCTCCCGGGGCAAGGATAGGGAGCTCGAGCGTGGCCCTGTGCCTTGGCCTTGGCCGCGGGGTGGCCGCGTGCCTTGGCCGCGGGCGGGCATTTGGCCAAAATGTGAGCACACGATCCTCGCCGTTGCTTCGTATTCTTGGAACAAAAACTGAGATCCACACCTACCTTCCACTTCTTTCTCCGGTTTTGCCTGAATCCGACGAGTTGGCCCACCCGTTTGGGAACCCGTTCTCTGGTGGTAAAATGGCTGTTAAACGAGTTTCGGAGCTCGGAATTGGATTCCGTTTTCTCCCGCCACCAACTCCCACCAAACCCGACCACGCCAGCCAAAAATCCAACGCCGCCCCCGAAACACGAAATTTTGGGGTGATGTATTAGATACGTGCGACAGTCGAGCGTTGGAAAAGAGGGGAGTCGATTTCGAGGTCCGAACCTCGTTTTACGGCCGATTTACCGAGGGTGCGGGGGTGCGAAAAGGGGACGAAACGTGCCCGCGAATTGGTCCGATTGTGGTAGAACTGGGCCGGGGGCCTCCTCACGGCGCAAGTAATGTTTTCCGCTCGAAGAAATGGCGAAAATAATGCGGGAGGCCGTGCGCCCATTTTTCCCCCGGAAAAGGCCAAAATCCGTGAGCGATAGCACACGGATTGTGGCCAAATTTCGCGTTTCGGGGGCGGCGTGGGATTTTGGGCTGCCGTGGTCGGGTTTGGTGGGAGTGGGTGGCGGGAGAAAACGGAATCCAATTCCGAGCTCCGAAACTCTTTTTACGGCCATCTTACCGGCAGCGAACGGGTGCCCAAACTGGTGGGCCCACTCGTCCGATTCAGGCAAAACCGGAGAAAGAAGTGGAAGGTAGGTGTGGATCACAGTTTTTGGTCCAAGAATACGAAGAAACGGCGAGGACCGTGTGCTCACATTTTGGCCAAATGCTCGCCCGCGGCCAAGGCCAAGCCACGCAGCCACCCCGCGGCCAACGCCAAGGCACAGGGCCACGGTCGAGCTTCCTATCCTTGCCTCGGGAGCGCGGCCGGAGAGTGTGTTTGGTGTGCGTGAGAGTGTGCGACCTGCCTTGGTCGCGAGCATATGCTGCATTTCGAGAAAGGCACGTAGCCAGCCCGTGGCCAAGGCCAAGGCCGAGGCACACAGCCACCCCGTGGCCAAGGCCTAGGCACGCGTCCACCCCGCAGCCAAGGCCATGGCACCCAGCCAGCCCGCGGCCAAGGCCATGGCACCCAGCCAGCCCGCGGCCAAGGCCTTGGCATACAGCCACCAGGTGGCCAAGGCCAAGGCCATGGCACGCAGCCACCCCGCGAGCAAGGCCAAGCCCGTGTGCTGTCGCTCACGGATTTTGGCCTACTTTGCCGTTTCCAGGGCGGTGCGGGATTTTGGGGTGATGCATTAGATACGTGCGACAATCGAACGTCGGAAAAGAGGGGAGTCGATTTCGAGGTCTGAACGTCGTTTTACGGCCGATTTACCGAGGGTGCGGGGGTGAGAAAAGGGGACGAAACGTGCCCTCGAATTGGTCCGATTGTGGTAGAACTGGGCCGGGAGCCTCCTCACGGCGCAAGTACTGCTTTCCGCTCGAAGAAATGGCAAAAATAATGCGGGAGGCCCTGCGCCCATTTTTCCACCAGAAAAGGCCAAAATCCGTGAGCTATAGCACACGGATTGTGGCCAAATTTCGCGTTTAGGGGGCGGCATGGGATTTTGGGCTGGCGTGGTCGGGTTTGGTGGGAGTCGGTGGCGGGAGAAAACGGAATCCAATTCCGAGCTCCGAAACTAGTTTTACGGCCATCTTACCGGCAGCGAACGGGTGCCCAAACGGGTGGGCCAACTCGTCCGATTCAGACCAACTCGTCCGATCTTGCCTGAATCGGACGAGTTGGCCCACCCGATTGGGCACCCGTTCTCTGGCGGTAAAATGGCCGTAAAACGAGTTTCGGAGCTCGGAATTGGATTCCGTTTTCTCCCGCCACCGACTCCCACCAAACCCGACCACGCCCGCCAAAAATCCCACGGCGCCCCAGAAACACTAAATTTGGCCACAATCCGTGTGCTATAGCTCACGGAATTTGGCCTTTTCGGGCGGAAAAATGGGCGCAGGGCCTCTCGTAGGAGCTTGCGGGGATTTCCCGAACCTTAATTTTGTGTTTCTCTTATGTTTTCACACATTTTTTGTAGCACGAATTTTTTAACCCTAACTTTTTTCAACAATAAGACATTTTAATTTGGATTTGACCACAGAAAGCAGCAACTTAAATGTCCAATTGTGATGTGAAATCGTTAATTATTTGATTTATAATTAATTTGTATCTTAGATCCAAATATAAATTTTATTTGCGAGTTGTATATTGATATTTTAAGTTGTCTCAATGGTAGGCTTGAAAATTTATTTGCATTTTTGACCTACATGTTAGGGGTTCAAGCGAGAGCTAAAGCTTCGAATATTCTTTTCAAATATTATTACATTAATTTCAAAAACAACATATCTGAATATTTCACATTTAATTTAAAAATTATTTTCTGCTGCATATTAGGATATATATGCAATCGACAATCGAGGTATTAGAGCAATTTTGGACCCACCAGCAGTAGACACCACCAGTCCTTGAGTTGACTCTCACCCCCCCAAAAAAAAAGTATATTGAATTACGGTGTGATTTTTTCCATGATGGTAGAAAAAAATGTGAAATACTATTAAATAGAAAGAGAAAAATTTTTCGTAGCACGAAAAGAGGTGTTTTTGGCCTCACGTGGCATGCTGGGACTGGGGGGCAAAACGGATGCTCATGGCCAAGGCACGGGGCCACGCTCAAGCTCCCTATCCTTGCCTCGGGAGCGCGCGTTGGCTGCACCATACCTGGGTATTGGCCACGGCACGAAAGTTGGACCAGATCCGCGAGCTACAGCACACGGTCTTTGGCCATTTTGGCCCGAAAAATGGGGCCCGGAGCTTCCGCGCTATTTCCCCCACTTTTGAGTCCCGTAAGATAACTTCGGTCGAAATACGTCACCTCCTAAAATTTCGGCCCAAACAAAGTCGGACAGACGCTTGGGCCACGCCCGCTATATGCATTGGCCGTTGATGCCGCGCGCGTACGGGCTGCGTGCGGGCTGCGTGCCTTGGCCTTGGCCGCGGGGTGGCTGCGTGCCTTGACCTTGGCCGCGGGCTGGCTGCGTGCCTTGCTCGAAATGCAGCACATGCTCGCGACCAAGGCACGTCGTACACTCTCGCGCACACACAACACACACTTGGGCCGCGCTCCCGGGGCAAGGATAGGGAGCTCGAGCGTGGCCCTGTGCCTTGGCCTTGGCCGCGGGGTGGCCGTGTGCCTTAGCCTTGGCCTTGGCCGCGGGCGAGCATTTGGCCAAAATGTGAGCACACGGTCCTCGCCGTTGCTTCGTATTCTTGGACCAAAAACTGAGATCCACACCAACCTTCCACTTCTTTTTCCGGTTTTGCCTGAATCGGACGAGTTGCCCCACCCGTTTGGGCACCCGTTCTCTGGCGGTAAAATGGCCGTAAAACGAGTTTCGGAGCTCGGAATTGGATTCCCTTTTCTCCCGCCACCGACTCCCACCAAACCCGACCACGCCAGCAAAAAATCCCACACCGCCCCCGAAACGCGAAATTTGGCCGCAATCCGTGTGCTATAGCTCACGGATTTTCGCCTTTTCGGGCGGAAAAATGGGCGCAGGGCCTCCCGCATTATTTTTGCCATTTCTTCGAGAGGAAAACAGTACTAGCACCGTGAGGAGGCCCCCGGCCCAGTTCTACCACAACCAGACCAATTCGCGGGCACGTTTCGTCCCCTTTTCGCACCCCGCACGTTCGCTAAATCAGACGTAAAACGACGTTCGGACCTCGGAATCGACTCCCATCTTCTCCGACGTTCGACTGTCGCACGTATCTAATGCATCACCCCAAAATCCTGCACCGCCCCGGAAACACGAAAGTTGGCCAAGATCCGTGAGCTACAGCACAAGGCCTTCGCCGCGGGGTGGCTGCGTGCCTAGGCCTTGGCAGCGGCGTGGCTGGGTGCCATGGCCTTGGCCTTGGCCACGGGGTGGCTGCGTGCCTTGGCCTTGGCCACGGGGTGGCTGCGTGCCTTGGCCTTGGCCGCGGGGTGGCTGCGTGCCATGGTCTTGGCCTTGGCCGCGGGGTGGCTGCGTGCCTTGGCCTTGGCCGCGGGGTGGCTGGGTGCCATGGCCTTGGCCTTGGCCGCGGGCTGGCTGCGTGCCTAGGCCTTGGCCGCGGGGTGGCTGGGTGCCATGGCCTTGGCCTTGGCCGCGGGGTGGCTGCGAGCCTTGGCCTTGGCCGCTGGCTGGCTAAGTGCCTTGCTCGAAATGCAGCACATGCTCGCGACCAAGGCACGTCGCACACTCTCGCGTACACACAACACACACTTGGGCCGCGCTCCCGGGGCAAGGATAGGGAGCTCGAGCATGGCCCTGTGCCTTGGCCTTGGCCGCGGGGTGGCCGTGTGCCTTGGCCTTGGCCTTGGCCGCGGGCGAGCATTTGGCCAAAATGTGAGCACACGGTCCTCGCCGTTGCTTCGTATTCTTGGACCAAAAACTGAGATCCACACCTACCTTCCACTTCTTTCTCTGGTTTTGCCTGAATCGGACGAGTTGGCCCACCCGTTTGGGCACCCGTTCTCTGGCGGTAAAGTGGCCGTAAAACGAGTTTGGGAGCTCGGAATTGGATTCCGTTTTCTCCCGCCACCGACTCCCACCAAAGTCGACAACGCCCGCCAAAAATCCCACGCCGTCCCCGAAAAGGGAAATTTGGCCGCAATCCGTGTGCTATAGCTCACGGATTTTGGCCTTTTCGGGCGGAAAAATGGGCGCAGGGCCTCCCGCATTATTTTCGCCATTTCTTCGAGAGGAAAACGGTACTAGCACCGTGAGGAGGCCCCCGGCCCAGTTCTACCACAACCGGACCAATTCGCGGGCACGTTTCATCCCCTTTTCGCACCCCCGCACGTTCCGTAAATCGGTCGGTAAATGAGGTTCGGACCTCGGAATTGACTCCCGTCTTCTCCGACGTTCAACTGTCACACGTATCTAATGCATCACCCCAAAATCCCGCACCGCCCCGGAAACGCGAAAGTTGGCGAAGATCCGTGAGCTAGAGCACACGGCCTTGGCCGCGGGGTGGCTGCGTGCCTAGGCCTTGGCAGCGGCGTGGCTGGGTGCCATGGCCTTGGCCTTGGCCACAGGGTGGCTGCGTGCCTTGGCCTTGGCCACGGGGTGGCTGCGTGCCTTGGCCTTGGCCGCGGGGTGGCTGGGTGCCATGGCCTTGGCCTTGGCTGCGGGGTGGCTGCGTGCCTAGGCCTTGGCCGCGTGGTGGCTGCGAGCCTTGGCCTTGGCCGCGGTCTGGCTAAGTGCCTTGCTCGAAATGCAGCACATGCTCGCGACCAAGGCACGTTGCACACTCTCGGGCACACACAACAGACACTTGGGCCGCGCTCCCGGGGCAAGGATAGGGAGCTCGAGCGTGGCCTTGTGCCTTGGCCTTGGCCACGGGGTAGCCTCGTGCCTGGGCCTTGGACTTGGCCGCGGGCGAGCATTTGGCCAAAATGTGAGCGCACGGTCCTTGCCGTTGCTTCGAATTCTTGGCCCAAAAACTGGGATCCACACCTACCTTCCACTTCTTTCTCTAGTTTTGCCTGTATCCAACGAGTTGGCCCACCCGTTTGGGCACCCGTTCTCTGGCGGTAAAATGGCCGTAAAACGAGTTTGGGAGCTCGGAATTGGATTCTGTTTTCTCCCGCCACCGACTCCCACCAAACCCGATCACGCCCGCCAAAAATCCCACGCCACCTCCGAAACGCGAAATTTGGCCGCAATCCGTGTGCTATAGCTCACGGATTTTGGCTTTTTCGGGCGGAAAAATGGGCGCAGGGCCTCCCGCATTATTTTCGCCATTTCTTCAAGAGGAAAACAGTACTAGCGCATGAGGAGGCCCCCGACCCAGTTCTACAACAACTGGACCAATTCGCGGGAACGTTTCGTCCCCTTTTCGCACCCCCGCATGTTCGGTAAATCGGCCGTAAAACGAGGTTCGGACCTCCGAATCGACTCCCGTCTTCTCCGACGTTCGACTGTCACAAGTATCTAATGCATCACCCCAAAATCCTGCCCCGCCCCGGAAACGCGAAAGTTGGCCAAGATCCGTGAGCTACAGCACACGGCCGTGGCAGCGGGGTGGCAGCGTGCCTAGGCCTTGGCCGCGGGGTGGCTGGGTGCCATGGCCTTGGCTTTGGCCGCGGGGTGGCTGCGTGGCTTGGCTTTGGCCGCGGGCTGGTTGCGTGCCTTGCCGAAATGCAGCACATGCTCGTGACCAAGGCACGTCGCACACTCTCACACACACACAACACACACTTGGACCGCGCTCCTGGGGCATGGATAGGGAGCTCGAGCGTGGCCCTCTGCCTTGGCCTTGGCCGCGGGGTGGCCGCGTGCCTTGGCCTTCGCCTTGGCCACGGGCAAGCATTTTGCCAAAATGTGAGCACACGGTCCTCGCCGTTGCTTTGTATTCTTGGACCAAAAACTGAGATCCACACCTACCTTCCACTTCTTTCCCCGGTTTTGCCTGAATCCGACGAGTTGGCCCACCCGTTTGGGCACCCGTTCTCTGGCAGTAAAATGGCCGTAAAACGAGTTTCAGAGCTCGGAATTGGATTCCATTTTCTCCCGCCACCGACTCCCACCAAACCCGACCACGCCTGCCAAAAATCCCACGCCGCCCCCGAAACGCGAAATTTGGCCGCAATCCGTGTACTATAGCTCACGGATTTTGGCCTTTTCGGGCGGAAAAATGCAGAAGTTGGCCAAGATCCGTGAGCTACAGCACACGGCCTAGGCCGCGGGGTGGCTGCGTGCCTAGGCCACGGCCGCGGGGTGGCTGCGTGCCTAGGCCATGGCCGCGGGGTGGATGCGTGCCTAGGCCTTGGCCGCGGGGTGGCTGCGTGCCTAGGCCTTCGCCGCAGGGTGGCTGGGTGCCATGGCCTTGGCTTTGGCCGCGGGGTGGCTGCGTGCCTTGGCTTTGGCCGCGGGCTGGCTGCGAGCCTTGCTCGAAATGCAGCACATGCTCGCGACCATGGCACGTCGCACACTCTCGCACACACACAACACACACTTGGACCGCGCTCACGGATTCTGGCCTTTTCGGGTGGAAAAATGTGCGCAGGGCCTCCCGCATTATTTTTGCCATTTCTTCGAGAGGAAAACAGTACTAGCACCGTGAGGAGGCCCCCGGTTCAGTTCTACCACAACCGGTCCAATTCCCGGGCACGTTTCGTTCCCTTTTCGCAACCCCGTACGTTCGTTAAATTAGACGTAAAACAAGGTTCGGACCTCGGAAACGACTCCTGTCTTCTCCGACGTTCGACTGTCGCACATATCTAATGCATCACCCCAAAATCCTGCGCCGCCCCGGAAACGCGAAAGTTGGCCAAGATCCGTGAGCTATAGCACACGGCCTTGGCCGCGGGGTGGCGGCGTGCCTAGGCCTTGGCCGCGGCGTGGCTGGGTGCCATGGCCTTGGCCTTGGCCACGGGGTGGCTGCGTGCCTTGGCCTTGGCCATGGGGTGGCTGCGTGCCTAGGCCTTGGCCACGGGGTGGCTGGGTGCCATGGCCTTGGCCTTGGCCTCGGGGTGGCTGCGTGCCTAGGACTTGGCCACGGGGTGGCTGGGTGCCAGGGCCTTGGCCTTGGCCGCGGGGTGGCTGCGTGCCTTGGCCTTGGCCTCGGGCTGGCTGCGTGCCATGCTCGAAATGCAGCACATTCTCGGGACAAGGGCACGTCGCACACTCTCGGGCACACACAATACACACTTCGGCCGCGCTCCCGGGGCAAGGATAGGGAGCTCGAGCGTGGCCCTGTGCCTTGGCCTTGGCCACGGGGTGGCTGCGTGCCTTGGCCTTGGCCTCGGGCTGGCTGCGTGCCATGCTCGAAATGCAGCACATTCTCGGGACCAAGGCACGTCGCACACTCTCGCGCACACACAATACACACTTCGGCCGCGCTCCCGGGGCAAGGATAGGGAGCTCGAGCGTGGCCCTGTGCCTTGGCCTTGGCCGCGGGGTGGCCGCGTGCCTTGGCCGCGGGCGAGCACTTGGCCAAAATGTGAGCACACGGTCCTCGCCGTTGCTTCGTATTCTTGGACCAAAAACTGAGATCCACACCTACCTTCCACTTCTTTCTCCGGTTTTGCCTGAATCCGACGAGTTAGCCCACCCGTTTGGGCACCCGTTCTCTGGAGGGAAAATGGCCGTAAAATGAGTTTTGGAGATTGGAATTGGATTCCGTTTTCTCCCGCCACCGACTCCCACCAAACCCGACCACGCCAGCGAAAAATCCCACGCCGCCCCTGAAACACGAAATTTCGCCGCAATCCGTGTGCTATAGCTCACGGATTTCGGCCTTTTCGGGTGGAAAAATGGGCGCAGGGCCTACCGCATTATTTTCGCCATTTCTTCGAGCGGAAAACAGTACTAGCACCGTGAGGAGGCCCCCGGCCCAGTTCTACCACAACCGGACCAATTCGCGGGCACGTTTCGTCCCCTTTTCCCACCCCCGCACGTTCGATAAATCGGCCGTAAAATGAGGTTCGGACCTCGGAATCGACTCCCGTCTTCTCCGACGTTCGACTGTCGCACGTATCCAATGCATATCCCCAAAATCCCGCACCGCCCCGGAAACGCAAAAGTTGGCCAAGATCCGTGAGCTACAGCACACGGCCTTGGCTGCGGGGTGGCGCGTGCCTAGTACTTGGCCGCGGAGTGGCTGGGTGCCATGGCCTTGGCCTTGGCCACGGGGTGGCTGCGTGCCTTGGCCTTGGCCACGGGGTGGCTGCGTGCCTAGGCCTTGGCCGCGGGGTGGCTGGGTGCCATGGCCTTGGCCTTGGCCTCGGGGTGGCTGCGTGCCTAGGACTTGGCCACGGGGTGGCTGGGTGCCAGGGCCTTGGCCTTGGCCGCGGGGTGGCTGCATGCCTTGGCTTTGGCCGCGGGCCGGCTGCGTGCCTTGCTCGAAATGCAGCACATGCTCGCGACCAAGGCACGTCGCACACTCTCGCACACACACAACACACACTTGGACCGCCCTCCCGGGGCATAGATAGGGAGCTCGACCATGGCCCTGTGCCTTGGCCTTCGCTGCGGGGTGGCCGCGTGCCTTGGCCTTGGCCTTGGCCGCGGGCGAGCTTTTGGCCAAAATGTGAGGACACGGTCCTCCCCGTTGCTTCGCATTCTTGGACCAAAAACTGAGATCCACACCTACCTTCCACTTCTTTCTCCGGTTTTGCCTGAATCGGACGAGTTGGCCCACCCATTTGGGAACCCGTTCTCTGGCGGCAAAATGGCCGTAAAACGAGTTTCGGAGCTCGGAATTGGATTCCTTTTTCTCCCGCTACCGACTCCCACCAAACCCGACCACGCCAGCCAAAAATTCCACGCCGCCCCCGGAACACGAAATTTGGCCGCAATCCGTGTGCTATAGCTCACGGATTTTGGCCTTTTCGGGCGGAAAAATGGGCGCAGGGCCTCCCGCATTATTTTCGCCATTTCTTCGAGAGGAAAACAGTACTAGCACCGTGAGGAGGCCCCCGGCCCAGTTCTACCACAACCGGACCAATTCGCGGGCACGTTTCGTTCCCTTTTCCCACCCCCGCACGTTCGGTAAATCGGCCGTAAAACGAGGTTCGGACCTCGGAGTCGACTCCCGTCTTCTCCGACGTTCGACTGTCACACGTATCTAATGCATCACCCCAAAATCCCGCCCCGCCCCGGAAACGCGAAAGTTGGCCAAGATCCGTGAGCTACAGCACACGGCCTTGGCAGCGGGGTGGCTGCGTGCCTAGGCCTTGGCCGCGGGGTGCCTGGGTGCCATGGCCTTGGCCTTGGCCGCGTGGTGGCTGCGTGCCTTGGCCTTGGCCGCGGGCTGGCTGCGTGCCATGCTCGAAATGCAGCACATGCTTGCGACCAAGGCACGTCGCACACTCTCGCGCACACACAACACACACTTGGGCCGCACTCCCGGGGCAAGGATAGGGAGCTCGAGCGTGGCCCTGTGCCTTGGCCTTGGCCGCGGGGTGGCCACGTGCCTTGGCCGCGGGCGAGCATTTGGCCAAAATGTGAGCACACGGTCCTCGCACCCCCGCACGTTCGGTAAATCAGACGTAAAATGAGGTTCGGACCTCGGAATCGACTCCCGTCTTCTCCGACGTTCGACTGTCGTACGTATCTAATGCATTACCCCAAAATCCCGCCCTGCCCCGGAAACGCGAAAGTTGGCCAAGATCCGTGAGCTACAGCACACGGCCTCGGCCACGGGGTGGCTGCGTGCCTAGGCCTTGGCCGCGGGGTGGCTGGGTGCCATGGCCTTGGCCATGGCCACGGGTTGGCTGCGTGGCTAGGCCTTGGCCGCGGGGTGGCTGGGTGCCTTGCTCAAAATGCAGCACATGCTTGCGACCAAGGCACGTCGCACACTCTCGCGTACACACAACACACACTTGGGCCGCGCTCCAGGGGCAAGGATAGGGAGTTCGAGCGTGGCCCTGTGCCTTGGCCTTGGCCGCGGGCTGGCCGCGTGCCTTGGCCGCGGGGTGGTCGCGTGCCTTGGCCGCGGGCGAGCATTTGGCCAAAATGTGAGCACACGGTCCTCGCCGTTGCTTCGTATTCTTGGACCAAAAACTGAGATCCACACCTACCTTCCACTTCTTTCTCCGGTTTTGCCTGAAGCCGACGAGTTGGCCCACCCATTTGGCCAACCGTTCTCTGGCGGTAAAATGGCCGTAAAACGAGTTTCGGAGGTCGGAATTGGATTCCGTTTTCTCCCGCGACCGACTCCCACCAAACCCGACCATGCCCGCCAAAAATCCCATGCCGCCCCCGAAACGCGAAATTTGGCCGCAATCCGTGTGCTCACGGATTTTGGCCTTTTCGGGCGGAAAAATGGGCGCAGGGCCTCCCGCATTATTTTCGCCATTTCTTCGAGAGGGAAACAGTACTAGCACCGTGAGGAGGCCCCCGGCCCAGTTCTACCACAACCGGACCAATTCACGGGCACGTTTCGTCCCCTTTTCGCACCCCTGCACGTATCTAATGCAGCCACCCCGCGGCCACGGCCAAGGCCATGGCACCCAGCAACCCCGAGGCCAAAGCCTAGGCACCCTGCCAATTCGCGGGCCTTGGCTATAGCACACGGAGTGTGACCAAATTTCGCGTTTTGGGGGCGGCGTGGGATTTTGGGCTGGCGTCGTCGGCTTTGGTGGGAGTCGGTGGTGGGAGAAAACGGAATCCAATTCCGAGCTCCGAAACTCGTTTTACGGCCATCTTACCGGCAGCGAACGGGAGGCCAAACGGGTGGGCCCACTCGTCCGATTCAGGCAAAACCGGAGAAAGAAGTGGAAGGTAGGTGTGGATCTCAGTTTTTGGTACAAGAATGCGAAGCAACGGGGAGGACGGTGTCCTCACATTTTGGCCAAATGCTCGCCCGCGGCCAACGCCAAGCCATGTAGCCACCCCGCGGCCAACGCGAAGGCACAGGGCCACGCTCGAGCTCCCTATCCTTGCCTCGGGAGCGCAGCCGGAGTGTGTGTTGTGTGTGCGTGAGAGTGTGCGACCTGCCTTGGTCGCGAGCATATGCTGCATTTCGGGAAAGGCACGTAGCCAGCCCGCGGCCAAGGCCAAAGCCGAGGCACGCAGCCACCCCGTGGCCAAGGCCAAGGCACGCGTCCACCCTGCGGCCAAGGCCATGGCACCCAGCCAGCCCGCGGCCAAGGCCTAGGCACGCCGCCAGCCCGCGGCCAAGGCCTTGGCATGCAGCCACCCCGAGGCCAAGGCCAAGGCCATGGCACGCAGCCACCCCGCGGCGAAGACCAAGGCCATGGCATGCAGCCACCCCGCGGCCAAGGCCAAGGCCGTGTGCTGTAGCTCACGGATCTTGGCCAACTTTCGAGTTTCCGGGGCGGTGCGGGAGTTTGGGGTGACGCATTAGATACGTGCGACAGTCGAGCGTTGGAAAAGAGGGGAGTCAATTTCGAGGTCCGAACCTCGTTTTACGGCCGATTTACCGAGTGTGCGGGGGTGCGAAAAGGGGACGAAACGTGCCCTCGAATTGGTCCGATTGTGGTAGAACTGGGCCGGGGGCCACCTCACGGCGCAAGTACTGCTTTCCCCTCGAAGAAATGGCAAAAATAATGCGGGAGGCCCTGCGCCCATTTTTGCGCCAGAAAAGGCCAAAATCCGTGAGCTATAGCACACGGATTGTGGCCAAATTCCGCGTTTCGGGGGGGGTATGGGATTTTGGGCTGGCGTGGTCGGGTTTGGTGGGAGTCGGTGGCGGGAGAAAACGGAATCCAATTCCGAGCTCCGAAACTCGTTTTACGGCCATCTTACCGGCAGCGAACGGGTGCCAAAACGGGTGGGCCCACTCGTCCGATTCATGCAAAACGAAAGAAAGAAGTGGAAGGTAGGTGTGGATCTCAGTTTCTGGTCCAAGAATACGAAGAAACGGCAAGGACCGTGTGCTCACATTTTGGCCAAATGCTCGCCCGCGGCCAACGCCAAGGCACAGGGCCACATTCGAGCTCCCTATCCTTGTCTCGGGAGCGCGGCCCCAGTGTGTGTTGTGTGTGCGTGAGTGTGTGCGACCTGCCTTGGTCGCGAGCATGTGCTGCATTTCAAGCAAGGCACAGAGCCAGCCCGCGGCCAAGGCCAAGGCCGATGCACGCAGCCACCCCGTGGCCAAGGCCAAGGCACGCGTCCACCCCGCGGCCAAGGCCATGGCACCCAGCCAGCCCGCGGCCAAGGCCTAGGCACGCAGCCACCCCGAGGCCAAGGCCAAGGCCATGGCACGCAGCCACCCCGCGGCCAGGGCCATGGCACGCAGCCACCCCGCTGCCAAGGCCATGGCCGTGTGCTGTAGCTCACGGATCTTGGCCAACTTTCGCGTTTCCGGGGCGATGCGGGATTTTGGGGTGTTGCATTAGATACGTGCGACAGTCGAGCGTTGGAAAAGAGGGGAGTCGATTTCGAGGTCCGAACCTTGTTTTACGGCCGATTTACCGAGGGTACGGGGGTGCGAAAAGGGAACGAAACGTGCCCGAGAATTGGTCCGATTGAGGTAGAACTGGGCCGGGGGCGTCGTCACGGCGCAAGTGCTGTTTTCCGATCGAAGAAATGGCGAAAATAGGAGGCCCTGCACCCATTTTTCCCCCGGAAAAGGCCAAAATCCGTGAGCTATAGCACACGGATTGTGGCCAAATTTCGCGTTTCGGGGGCGGCGTGGGATTTTGGGCTGGCCTGGTCGGGTTTGGGGGGAGTCGGTGGCGGGAGAAAACGGAATCCAATTCCGAGCTCCGAAACTCGTTTCACGGCCATCTTACCGGCAGCGAACGGGTGCCCAAACGGGTGGGCCCACTCGTCCGATTGAGGCAAAACCGGAGAAAGAAGTGGAAGGTAGGTGTGGATCTCAGTTTTTGGTCCAAGAATACGAAGAAACGGCGAGGACCGTGTGCTCACATTTTGGCCAAATGCTCGCCCGCGGCCAATGCCAAGCCATGCAGCCACCCCGCGGCCAACGCCAAGGCACAGGGCCACGCGCGAGCGCCCTATCCTTGCCTCGAGAGCGGCCGGAGTATGTGTTGTGTGTGCGTGAGTGTGCGACCTGCCTTGGTGGCGAGCATATGCTGCATTTCGAGAAAGGCACGTAGCCAGCCCGCAGCAAAGGCCAGGGCCGAGGCACGCAGCCACCCCGTGGCCAATGCCAAGGCACGCAGCCAGCCCGCGGCCAAGGCCTAGGCACTCAGCCACCCCGCGGCCAAGGCCTTGGCACACAGTCACCCGGTGGCCAAGGCCAAGGCCATGGCACGCAGCCACCCCGCGGCCAAGGCCATGGCACCCAGCCAGCCCGCGCCCAAGGCCTAGGCACGCAGCCAGGCTGCGCCCAAGGCCTAGGCACGCAGCCACCCCGAGGCCAAGGCCTTGGCACACAGCCACCCGGTGGCCAAGGACAAGGCCTAGGCACGCAGCTACCCTGCGGCCAAGGCCGTCTGCTGTAGCTCACGGATCTTGGCCAACTTTCGCGTTTCCGGAGCGGTGCGGGATTTTGGGGTGATGCATTAGATACGTGCGACAGTCGAGCGTTGGAAAAGAGGGGAGTCGATTTCGAGGTCCGAACCTCGTTTTACGGCCGATTTACCGAGGGTGCGGGGGTGCGAAAAGGGGACGAAACGTGCCCGGGACTTGGTCCGATTGTGGTAGAACTGGGCCGGGGCCTCCTCACGGCGCAAGTACTGTTTTCTGCTCGAAGAAATGGTGAAAATAATGCGGGAGGCCCTGCGCCCATTTTCCCACGGAAAAGGCCAAAATCCGTGAGCTATAGCACACGGATTGTGGCCAAATTTCGAGTTTCGGGGGCGGCGTGGGAATTTGCGCTGGCGTGGTCGGGTTTGGTGGGAGTCGGTGGCGGGAGCAAACGGAATCCAATTCCGAGCTCCGAAACTCTTTTTACGGCCATCTTACCGGCTGCGAACGGGTGCCCAAACGGGTGGGCCAACTCGTCTGATTCAGGCAAAACCGGAGAAAGAAGTGGAAGGTAGGTGTGGATCTCAGTTTTTGGTCCAAGAATACGAAGAAACGGTGAGGACCGTGTGCTCACATTTTGGGCAAATGCTCCCCCGCGGCCAAGGCCAAGCCACGCAGCCACCCCGCGGCCAACGCCAAGGCGCAGGGCCACGCTCGAGCTCCCTATCATTGCCTCGGGAGCCCGGTCCGAGTGTGTGTTGTGTGTACGTGAGAGTGTGCGACCTGCCTTGGTCGCGGGCATGTGCTGCATTTCGAGCAAGGCACGGAGCCAGCCCTCGGCCAAGGCCAAGGCCGAGGCACGCAGCCACCCCGTGGCCAGGGCCAAGGCACGCATCCACCCCGCGGCCAAGGCCATTGCACCCAGCCAGCCTGCGGCCAAGGCCATGGCACCCAGCCAGCCCGCGGCCAAGGACTTGGCACACAGCCACCCGGTGGCCAAGGCCAAGGCCATGGCACGCAGCCACCCTGAGGCCAAGGCCAAGGCCATGGCCCGTAGCCACCCGTGGCTGTGGGATTTTGGGGTGATGCATTAGATACGTGCGACAGTCGAACGTCGGAAAAGAGGGGAGTTGATTTCGAGGTGCGAACCTCGTTTTACGGCCGATTTACCGAGGGTGCGGGGGTGCGAAAAGGGGACGAAACGTGCCCTCGAAGTGGTCCGATTGTGGTAGAACTGGGCCGGGGGCCTCCTCACGGCGCAAGTGCTGCTTTCCACTCGAAGAAATGGCAAAAATAATGCGGGAGGCCCTGCGCCCATTTTTCCGCCAGAAAAGGCGAAAATCCGTGAGCTATAGCACACGGATTGTGGCCCAATTTCGCGTTCGGGGCGGCGTGGGATTTTGGGGTGGCGTGGTCGGTATTGGTGGGAGTCGGTCGCGGGAGAAAACGGAATCCAATTCCGAGCTCCGAAACTCGTTTTACGGCCATCTTACCGGCAGCGAACGGGTGCCCAAACGGGTGGGCCAACTCGTCCGATTCAGGGAAAATCGGAGAATGAAGTGGAAGGTAGGTGTGGATCTCAGTTTTTGGTCCAAGAGTACGAAGAAACGGCAAGGACCATGTGCTCACATTTTGGCCAAATGCTCGCCCGCGGGCAAGGGCAAGCCACGAAGCCAATCCGCGGCCAACTCCAAGGCACAGGGCCACGCTCGAGCTCCCTATCCTTGCCTCGGGAGCGCGGCCCGAGTGTGTGTTGTGTGTGCGTGAGAGTGTGCGACCTGCCTTGGTCGCGAGCATGTGCTGAATTTCGAGCAAGGCACGGAGCCAGCCCGCGGCCAAGGGCAAGGCCGAGGCACGCAGCCACCCCATGGCCAAGGCCAAGGCACGCGTCCACCCCGCGGCCAAGGCCAAGGCCGTGTGCTGTAGCTCACAGATCTTGGCCAACTTTCGCCTGTCCGGGGCGGTGCGGTTTTTTGGGGTGATGCATTAGATACGTGCGACAGTCGAGCGTTAGAAAAGAGGGGAGTCGATTTCGAGGTCCGAACCTCGTTTTACGGCCGATTTACCGAGGGTGCGGGGGTGCGAAAAGGGGACGTAACATGCCCGCGAATTGGTCCGATTGTGGGAGAACTTGGCCAGGGGCCTCCTCACGGCGCATGTTCTGTTTTCCGCTCGAAGAAATGGCGAAAATAATGCGGGAGGCCCTGCGCCCATTTTTCCCGCGGAAAAGGCCAAAATCCGTGAGCTATAGCACACGGATTGTGGCCAAATTTCGCGCTTCGGGGGCGGCGTGGGATTTTGGGCTGGCGTCGTCGGGTTTGGTGGGAGTCGGTGGCGGGAGAAAACGGAATCCAATTCCCAGCTCCGAAACTCGTTTTACGGCCATCTTACCGGCAGCGAACGGGTGCCCAAACGGGTGGGCCAACTCGTCCGATTCAGGCAAAACAGGAGAAAGAAGTGGAAGGTAGGTGTGGATCTCAGTTTTTGGTCCAAGAATACGAAGAAACGGCAAGGATCGTGTGCTCACATTTTGGCCAAATGCTCGCCCGCGGCCAAGGCCAAGCCACGAATCCAACACGCGGCCAACTCCAAGGCACAGGGCCATGCTCGAGCTCCCTATCTTTGCCTCGGGAGCGCGGCCCGAGTGTGTGTTGTTTGTGCGTGAGAGTGTGCGACCTGCCTTGGTCGCGAGCATGTGCTGAATTTCGAGCAAGGCACGGAGCCAGCCCGCGGCCAAGGCCAATGCCGAGGCACGCAGCCACCCCGTGGCCAAGGCCAAGGCACGCGTCCACCCCGTGGCCAAGGCCATGGCACCCAGCCAGCCCGCGGCAAAGGCCATGGCACCCAGCCAGCCCGCGGCCAAGGCCTTGGCACACAGCCACCCGGTGGCCAAGGCCAAGGCCATGGCACGCAGCCACCCCAAGGCCAAGGCCAAGGCCGAGGCACGCAGCCGCCCCGTGGCCAAGGCCTAGGCACGCGTCCACCCCGCGGCCAAGGCCATGGCACCCAGCCAGCCCGCGGCCAAAGCCTAGGCACACAGCCACCCCGAGGCCAAGGCCTTGGCACACAGCCACCCGGTGGCCAAGAACAAGCCAATGGCACCCAGCCAACCCGCGGCCAAGGCCGAGGCACGCAGCCACGCCGCGGCCAAGGCCAAGGCTGTGTGCTGTCGCTCACGGATCTTGACCAACTTTCGCGTTTCCGGGGCGGTGCGGGATTTTGGGGTGATGCATTAGATACATGCGACAGTCGAACGTCGGAAAAGGGGGGAGTCGATTTCGAGGTCCGAACCTCGTTTTACGGCCGATTTACCGAGGGTGCGGGGGTGCGAAAAGGGGACGTAACATGCCCGCGAATTGGTCCGATTGTGGGAGAACTGGGCCAGGGGCCTCCTCATGGCGCAAGTACTGCTTTCTGCCCGAAGAAATGGCAAAAATAATGCGGGAGGCCCTGCGCCCATTTTTCCGCCAGAAAAGGCCAAAATCCGTGAGCTATAGCACACGGATTGTGGCCAAATTTCGCGTTTCGGGGGCAGCGTGGGATTTTGGACGGGCGTCGTCGGGTTTGGTGGGAGTCGGTGGCGGGAGAAAACGGAATCCAATTCCGAGCTCCGAAACTCGTTTTACTGCCATCTTACCAGCAGCGAACGGGTGCCCAAACGGGTGGGCCAACTCATCCGATTCAGGCAAAACCGTAGAAAGAAGTGGAAGGTAGGTGTGGATCTCAGTTTTTGGTCCAAGAATACAAAGAAACGGCGAGGACCATGTGCTCACATTTTGGCCAAATGCTCGCCCGCGGCCAAGCCAAAGCCACGCAGCCACCCCGCGGCCAACGCCAAGGCACAGGGCCACGCTCGGGAGCGCGGCCGGAGTGTGTGTTGTGTGTGCGTGAGAGTGTGCGACCTGCCTTGGTCGCGAGCATGTGCTGCATCTCGAGCACGACACGGAGCCAGCCCGCGGCCAAGGCCCAGGCCGAGCCACGCAGCCACCCGTGGCCAAGGCCAAGGCACGCATCCACCCCGCGGCCAAGGCCATGGCACCCAGCCAGCCCGCGGCCAAGGCCTAGGCCAGCAGCCAGCCCGCGGCCAAGGCCTTGGCACGAAGCCACCCCGAGGCCAAGGCCAAGGCCATGGCACGCAGCCACCCCACGTCCAAGGCCAAGGCCATGGCACGCAGCCACCCCGCGGCCAACTTTCGCGTATCCCGCGGCCAAGGCACGCATCCACCCCACGTCCAAGGCCAAGGCCTAGGCACGCAGCCAGCCCGTGGCCAAGGCCTTGACACGCAGCCAGGCCAAGGCCATGGCACGCAGCCACCCGGCGGCCAAGGCCAAGGCCATGGCACGCCGCCACCACGCGGCCAAGGCCAAGGCCGTGTGCTGTAGCTCACGGATCTTGGCCAACTTTCACGTTTCCGGGGCGGTGCGGGATTTCGGGGTGATGCATTAGATACGTGACACAGTCGAGCGTTGGAAAAAAGGGGAGTCGATTTCGCGGTCCGAACCTCGTTTTACGGCCGGTTTACCGAGGGTGCGGGGGTGCGAAAAGGGGACGTAACATGCCCGCGAATTGGTCCGATTGTGGGAGAACTGGGCCGGGGGCCTCCTCATGGTGCAAGTACTGCTTTCTGCCCGAAGAAATGACGAAAATAATGCGGGAGGCCCTGCGCCCATTTTTCCGCCAGAAAAGGCCAAAATCCGTGAGCTATAGCACACGGATTGTGGCCAAATTTTGCGTTTCGGGGGCGGCGTGGGATTTTGGGCTGGCGTCGTCGGGTTTGGTGGGAGTCGGTGGCGGAGAAAACAGAATCAATTCCCAGCTCGAAACTCGTTTTTACGGCCATCTTACCGGCAGCGAACGGGTGCCCAAACGGGTGGGCCCACTCGTCCGATTCAGGCAAAACCGGAGAAAGAAGTGGAAGGTAGGTGTGGATCTCAGTTTTTGGTGCAAGAATACGAAGAACGGCAAGGACCGTGTGCTCACATTTTGGCCAAATGCTCGCCCGCGGCCAAGGCCAAGCCACGCAGCCACCCCGCGGCCAACGCTAAGGTACAAGGCCACGCTCGAGCTCCCTATCCTTGCCTCGGGAGTGCGGCCGGAGTGTGTGTTGTGTGTGCGTGAGAGTGTACGACCTGCCTTGGTGGCGAGCATGTGCTGCATTTTGAGAAAGGCACTGGGCCCTGGGCCTGGGCCTGGGCCTGGGCCTGGGCCTGGGCCTGGGCCTGGGCCTGGGCCTGGGCCTGGGCCTGGGCCTGGGCCTGGGCCTGGGCCTGGGCCTGGGCCTGGGCCTGGGCCTGGGCCTGGGCCTGGGCCTGGGCCTGGGCCTGGGCCTGGGCCTGGGCCTGGGCCTGGGCCTGGGCCTGGGCCTGGGCCTGGGCCTGGGCCTGGGCCTGGGCCTGGGCCTGGGCCTGGGCCTGGGCCTGGGCCTGGGCCTGGGCCTGGGCCTGGGCCTGGGCCTGGGCCTGGGCCTGGGGCCTGGGCCTGGGCCTGGGCCTGGGCCTGGGCCTGGGCCTGGGCCTGGGCCTGGGCCTGGGCCTGGGCCTGGGCCTGGGCCTGGGCCTGGGCCTGGGCCTGGGCCTGGGCCTGGGCCTGGGCCTGGGCCTGGGCCTGGGCCTGGGCCTGGGCCTGGGCCTGGGCCTGGGCCTGGGCCTGGGCCTGGGCCTGGGCCTGGGCCTGGGCCTGGGCCTGGGCCTGGGCCTGGGCCTGGGCCTGGGCCTGGGCCTGGGCCTGGGCCTGGGCCTGGGCCTGGGCCTGGGCCTGGGCCTGGGCCTGGGCCTGGCCTGGGCCTGGGCCTGGGCCTGGGCCTGGGCCTGGGCCTGGGCCTGGGCCTGGGCCTGGGCCTGGGCCTGGGCCTGGGCCTGGGCCTGGGCCTGGGCCTGGGCCTGGGCCTGGGCCTGGGCCTGGGCCTGGGCCTGGGCCTGGGCCTGGGCCTGGGCCTGGGCCTGGGCCTGGGCCTGGGCCTGGGCCTGGGCCTGGGCCTGGGCCTGGGCCTGGGCCTGGGCCTGGGCCTGGGCCTGGGCCTGGGCCTGGGCCTGGGCCTGGGCCTGGGCCTGGGCCTGGGCCTGGGCCTGGGCCTGGGCCTGGGCCTGGGCCTGGGCCTGGGCCTGGGCCTGGGCCTGGGCCTGGGCCTGGGCCTGGGCCTGGGCCTGGGCCTGGGCCTGGGCCTGGGCCTGGGCCTGGGCCTGGGCCTGGGCCTGGGCCTGGGCCTGGGCCTGGGCCTGGGCCTGGGCCTGGGCCTGGGCCTGGGCCTGGGCCTGGGCCTGGGCCTGGGCCTGGGCCTGGGCCTGGGCCTGGGCCTGGGCCTGGGCCTGGGCCTGGGCCTGGGCCTGGGCCTGGGCCTGGGCCTGGGCCTGGGCCTGGGCCTGGGCCTGGGCCTGGGCCTGGGCCTGGGCCTGGGCCTGGGCCTGGGCCTGGGCCTGGCCTGGGCCTGGGCCTGGGCCTGGGCCTGGGCCTGGGCCTGGGCCTGGGCCTGGGCCTGGGCCTGGGCCTGGGCCTGGGCCTGGGCCTGGGCCTGGGCCTGGGCCTGGGCCTGGGCCTGGGCCTGGGCCTGGGCCTGGGCCTGGGCCTGGGCCTGGGCCTGGGCCTGGGCCTGGGCCTGGGCCTGGGCCTGGGCCTGGGCCTGGGCCTGGGCCTGGGCCTGGGCCTGGGCCTGGGCCTGGGCCTGGGCCTGGGCCTGGGCCTGGGCCTGGGCCTGGGCCTGGGCCTGGGCCTGGGCCTGGGCCTGGGCCTGGGCCTGGGCCTGGGCCTGGGCCTGGGCCTGGGCCTGGGCCTGGGCCTGGGCCCTGGGCCTGGGCCTGGGCCTGGGCCTGGGCCTGGGCCTGGGCCTGGGCCTGGGCCTGGGCCTGGGCCTGGGCCTGGGCCTGGGCCTGGGCCTGGGCCTGGGCCTGGGCCTGGGCCTGGGCCTGGGCCTGGGCCTGGGCCTGGGCCTGGGCCTGGGCCTGGGCCTGGGCCTGGGCCTGGGCCTGGGCCTGGGCCTGGGCCTGCCTGGGCCTGGGCCTGGGCCTGGGCCTGGGCCTGGGCCTGGGCCTGGGCCTGGGCCTGGGCCTGGGCCTGGGCCTGGGCCTGGGCCTGGGCCTGGGCCTGGGCCTGGGCCTGGGCCTGGGCCTGGGCCTGGGCCTGGGCCTGGGCCTGGGCCTGGGCCTGGGCCTGGGCCTGGGCCTGGGCCTGGGCCTGGGCCTGGGCCTGGGCCTGGGCCTGGGCCTGGGCCTGGGCCTGGGCCTGGGCCTGGGCCTGCCTGGGCCTGGGCCTGGGCCTGGGCCTGGGCCCTGGGCCTGGGCCTGGGCCTGGGCCTGGGCCTGGGCCTGGGCCTGGCCTGGGCCTGGGCCTGGGCCTGGGCCTGGGCCTGGGCCTGGGCCTGGCCTGGGCCTGGGCCTGGGCCTGGGCCTGGGCCTGGGCCTGGGCCTGGGCCTGGGCCTGGGCCTGGGCCTGGCCTGGGCCTGGGCCTGGGCCTGGGCCTGGGCCTGGGCCTGGGCCTGGGCCTGGGCCTGGGCCTGGGCCTGGCCTGGGCCTGGGCCTGGGCCTGGGCCTGGGCCTGGCCTGGGCCTGGCCTGGGCCTGGGCCTGGGCCTGGGCCTGGGCCTGGGCCTGGGCCTGGGCCTGGGCCTGGGCCTGGGCCTGGGCCTGGGCCTGGGCCTGGGCCTGGGCCTGAAGGCCTGGGCCTGGGCCTGGGCCTGGGCCTGGGCCTGGGCCTGGGCCTGGGCCTGGGCCTGGGCCTGGGCCTGGGCCTGGGCCTGGGCCTGGGCCTGGGCCTGGCCTGGGCCTGGGCCTGGGCCTGGGCCTGGGCCTGGGCCTGGGCCTGGGCCTGGCCTGGGCCTGGGCCTGGGCCTGGGCCTGGGCCTGGGCCCTGGGCCTGGGCCTGGGCCTGGGCCTGGGCCTGGGCCTGGGCCTGGGCCTGGGCCTGGGCCTGGGCCTGGGCCTGGGCCTGGGCCTGGGCCTGGGCCTGGGCCTGGGCCTGGGCCTGGGCCTGGGCCTGGGCCTGGGCCTGGGCCTGGGCCTGGGCCTGGGCCTGGGCCCTGGGCCTGGGCCTGGGCCTGGGCCTGGGCCTGGGCCTGGGCCTGGGCCTGGGCCTGGGCCTGGGCCTGGGCCTGGGCCTGGGCCTGGGCCTGGCCTGGGCCTGGGCCTGGGCCTGGGCCTGGGCCTGGGCCTGGGCCTGGGCCTGGGCCTGGGCCTGGGCCTGGGCCTGGGCCTGGGCCTGGGCCTGGGCCTGGGCCTGGGCCTGGGCCTGGGCCTGGGCCTGGGCCTGGGCCTGGGCCTGGGCCTGGGCCTGGGCCTGGGCCTGGGCCTGGGCCTGGGCCTGGGCCTGGGCCTGGGCCTGGGCCTGGGCCTGGGCCTGGGCCTGGCCTGGGCCTGGGCCTGGGCCTGGGCCTGGCCTGGGCCTGGGCCTGGGCCTGGGCCTGGGCCTGGGCCTGGGCCTGGGCCTGGGCCTGGGCCTGGGCCTGGGCCTGGGCCTGGGCCTGGGCCTGGGCCTGGGCCTGGCCTGGGCCTGGGCCTGGGCCTGGGCCTGGGCCTGGGCCTGGGCCTGGGCCTGGGCCTGGGCCTGGGCCTGGGCCTGGGCCTGGGCCTGGGCCTGGGCCTGGGCCTGGGCCTGGGCCTGGGCCTGGGCCTGGGCCTGGGCCTGGGCCTGGGCCTGGGCCTGGGCCTGGGCCTGGGCCTGGGCCTGGGCCTGGGCCTGGGCCTGGCCTGGGCCTGGGCCTGGGCCTGGGCCTGGGCCTGGGCCTGGGCCTGGGCCTGGGCCTGGGCCTGGGCCTGGGCCTGGGCCTGGGCCTGGGCCTGGGCCTGGCCTGGGCCTGGGCCTGGGCCTGGGCCTGGGCCTGGGCCTGGGCCTGGGCCTGGGCCTGGGCCTGGGCCTGGGCCTGGGCCTGGGCCTGGGCCTGGGCCTGGGCCTGGGCCTGGGCCTGGGCCTGGGCCTGGGCCTGGGCCTGGGCCTGGGCCTGGGCCTGGGCCTGGGCCTGGGCCTGGGCCTGGGCCTGGGCCTGGGCCTGGGCCTGGGCCTGGCCTGCCTGGGCCTGGGCCTGGGCCTGGGCCTGGGCCTGGGCCTGGGCCTGGGCCTGGGCCTGGGCCTGGGCCTGGGCCTGGGCCTGGGCCTGGGCCTGGGCCTGGGCCTGGGCCTGGGCCTGGGCCTGGGCCTGGGCCTGGGCCTGGGCCTGGGCCTGGGCCTGGGCCTGGGCCTGGGCCTGGGCCTGGGCCTGGGCCTGGGCCTGGGCCTGGGCCTGGGCCTGGGCCTGGGCCTGGGCCTGGGCCTGGGCCTGGGCCTGGGCCTGGGCCTGGCCTGGGCCTGGGCCTGGGCCTGGGCCTGGGCCTGGGCCTGGGCCTGGGCCTGGGCCTGGGCCTGGGCCTGGGCCTGGGCCTGGGCCTGGGCCTGGGCCTGGGCCTGGGCCTGGGCCTGGGCCTGGGCCTGGGCCTGGGCCTGGGCCTGGGCCTGGGCCTGGGCCTGGGCCTGGGCCTGGGCCTGGGCCTGGGCCTGGGCCTGGGCCTGGGCCTGGGCCTGGGCCTGGGCCTGGGCCTGGGCCTGGGCCTGGGCCTGGGCCTGGGCCTGGGCCTGGGCCTGGGCCTGGGCCTGGGCCTGGGCCTGGGCCTGGGCCTGGGCCTGGGCCTGGGCCTGGGCCTGGGCCTGGGCCTGGGCCTGGGCCTGGGCCTGGGCCTGGGCCTGGGCCTGGGCCTGGGCCTGGGCCTGGGCCTGGGCCTGGGCCTGGGCCTGGGCCTGGGCCTGGGCCTGGGCCTGGGCCTGGGCCTGGGCCTGGGCCTGGGCCTGGGCCTGGGCCTGGGCCTGGGCCTGGGCCTGGGCCTGGGCCTGGGCCTGGGCCTGGGCCTGGGCCTGGGCCTGGGCCTGGGCCTGGGCCTGGGCCTGGGCCTGGGCCTGGGCCTGGGCCTGGGCCTGGCTGGGCCTGGGCCTGGCCTGGGCCTGGGCCTGGGCCTGGGCCTGGGCCTGGGCCTGGGCCTGGGCCTGGGCCTGGGCCTGGGCCTGGGGCCTGGGCCTGGGCCTGGGGCCTGGGCCTGGGCCTGGGCCTGGGCCTGGGCCTGGGCCTGGGCCTGGGCCTGGGCCTGGGCCTGGGCCTGGGCCTGGGCCTGGGCCTGGGCCTGGGCCTGGGCCTGGGCCTGGGCCTGGGCCTGGGCCTGGGGCCTGGCCTGGGCCTGGGCCTGGGCCTGGGCCTGGCCTGGGCCTGGGCCTGGGCCTGGGCCTGGGCCTGGGCCTGGGCCTGGGCCTGGGCCTGGGCCTGGGCCTGGGCCTGGGCCTGGGCCTGGGCCTGGGCCTGGGCCTGGGCCTGGGCCTGGGCCTGGGCCTGGGCCTGGGCCTGGGCCCTGGGCCTGGGCCTGGGCCTGGGCCTGGGCCTGGGCCTGGGCCTGGGCCTGGGCCTGGGCCTGGGCCTGGGCCTGGGCCTGGGCCTGGGCCTGGGCCTGGGCCTGGGCCTGGGCCTGGGCCTGGGCCTGGGCCTGGGCCTGGGCCTGGGCCTGGGCCTGGGCCTGGGCCTGGGCCTGGCCTGGGCCTGGGCCCTGGGCCTGGGCCTGGGCCTGGGCCTGGGCCTGGGCCTGGGCCTGGGCCTGGGCCTGGGCCTGGGCCTGGGCCTGGGCCTGGGCCTGGGCCTGGGCCTGGGCCTGGGCCTGGGCCTGGGCCTGGGCCTGGGCCTGGGCCTGGGCCTGGGCCTGGGCCTGGGCCTGGGCCTGGGCCTGGCCTGGGCCTGGGGCCTGGGCCTGGCCTGGCCTGGGCCTGGGCCTGGGCCTGGGCCTGGGCCTGGGCCTGGGCCTGGGCCTGGGCCTGGGCCTGGGCCTGGGCCTGGGCCTGGGCCTGGGCCCTGGGCCTGGGCCTGGGCCTGGCCTGGGCCTGGCCTGGGCCTGGGCCTGGGCCTGGGCCTGGGCCTGGGCCTGGGCCTGGGCCTGGGCCTGGGCCTGGGCCTGGGCCTGGGCCTGGGCCTGGGCCTGGGGCCTGGGCCTGGGCCTGGGCCTGGGCCTGGGCCCTGGGCCTGGGCCTGGGCCTGGGCCTGGGCCTGGGCCTGGGCCTGGGCCTGGGCCTGGGCCTGGGCCTGGGCCTGGGCCTGGGCCTGGGCCTGGGCCTGGGCCTGGGCCTGGGCCTGGGCCTGGCCTGGGCCTGGGCCTGGGCCTGGGCCTGGGCCTGGGCCTGGGCCTGGGCCTGGGCCTGGGCCTGGGCCTGGGCCTGGGCCTGGGCCTGGGCCTGGGCCTGGGCCTGGGCCTGGGCCTGGGCCTGGGCCTGGGCCTGGGCCTGGGCCTGGGCCTGGGCCTGGGCCTGGGCCTGGGCCTGGGCCTGGGCCTGGGCCTGGGCCTGGGCCTGGGCCTGGGCCCTGGGCCTGGGCCTGGGCCTGGGCCTGGGCCTGGGCCTGGGCCTGGGCCTGGGCCTGGGCCTGGGCCTGGCCCTGGGCCTGGCCTGGGCCCTGGGCTGGGCCTGGGCCTGGGCCTGGGCCTGGGCCTGGGCCTAGGCCTGGGCCTGGGCCTGGGCCTGGGCCTGGGCCTGGGCCTGGGCCTGGGCCTGGGCCTGGGCCTGGGCCTGGGCCTGGGCCTGGGCCTGGGCCTGGGCCTGGGCCTGGGCCTGGGCCTGGGCCTGGGCCTGGCCTGGGCCTGGGCCTGGGCCTGGGCCTGGCCTGGGCCTGGGCCTGGGCCTGGGCCTGGGCCTGGGCCTGGGCCTGGGCCTGGGCCTGGGCCTGGGCCTGGGCCTGGGCCTGGGCCTGGGCCTGGGCCTGGGCCTGCCTGGGCCTGGGCCTGGGCCTGGGCCTGGGCCTGGGCCTGGGCCTGGCCCTGGGCCTGGCCTGGGCCTGGGCCTGGGCCTGGGCCTGGGCCTGGGCCTGGGCCTGGGCCTGGGCCTGGGCCTGGGCCTGGGCCTGGGCCTGGGCCTGGGCCTGGGCCTGGGCCTGGGCCTGGGCCTGGGCCTGGGCCTGGGCCTGGGCCTGGGCCTGGCCTGGGCCTGGGCCTGGGCCTGGGCCTGGGCCTGGGCCTGGGCCTGGGCCTGGGCCTGGGCCTGGGCCTGGGCCTGGGCCTGGGCCTGGCCTGGGCCTGGGCCTGGGCCTGGGCCTGGGCCTGGGCCTGGGCCTGCCCTGGGCCTGGGCCTGGGCCTGGGCCCTGGGCCTGGCCTGGGCCTGGCCTGGGCCTGGGCCCTGGCCTGGGCCCTGGGCCTGGGCCTGGGCCTGGGCCTGGGCCTGGGCCTGGGCCTGGGCCTGGGCCCTGGGCCTGGGCCTGGGCCTGGGCCTGGGCCTGGGCCTGGGCCTGGGCCTGGGCCTGGGCCTGGGCCTGGGCCTGGGCCTGGGCCTGGGCCTGGGCCTGGGCCCTGGGCCTAAACCCTAAACCCTAAACCCTAAACCCTAAACCCTAAACCCTAAACCCTAAACCCTAAACCAAAAACCCTATTCGGCAATTTTTTCTCTCTCTAAAATTTCTCTCTCTAAATTTCTCTCAATTTGCAGCCGCTCACTTTTGTCTTTTTGGCCGCCGGCATGGGCTCCCCAGCCGCCGGTGGTGGTGCTTTGCCACTACCGGACAACCCCCAAACCGAGGGTCAACTTTCCCGTGATGCTCCCCCCATGCAGACGTCTTTTCCTTCTCGAACCCGTGAGCAAACGACGACCAATACTGACCAAGGTTTGAGATCTGCTGCTGCCGGCGAGATGGATGCCGGAGACACCCTGCGTCCGCCGCTGGGACCTTCCCTGCCTCATCCCGCTCCTGTTCTGGCTGACCGACGACGTCCAGCGACGGCTCTCGTCCAACCTGCAACTTATGAAGACAACCCGAACAGCCACGAGTTGATCCCAGGTGCTGCGGCTGCTTCGTCTGGCCCCATGCAAGGTGGTATCTTCCCGTCGGATCAACCCTGTGATGGTCACGCGCCTCCCCAAGTTGCGACTGTGCCCCAGCTCTTCGTTCACGAACGAGTTCCGAACCTGGTGCATGGCTCCTTAACCGCCGCCTATGGTGGTTCCATGAACCGCCCCCACCCTCAACTTGTTTCGGATCCTACTGCTGCAGCTGCTTCTTCAACCTCTCTCTCGGGTGGTGTTTCTAACACCATGCAACCTCCTGGCTACTCCGTTACCGAGCCATCACACGCCTCTGCTCAAGCCATTCTCCACTTCATGCAGCTAGCTCTCGAGAAAAATCCCGACATGGTTAACGGCCTCCTTGCCGCCGCGTATGGTGGTCCTGTACAAACGACGGCTCTCTCTCATCCAACTCACCCCGCCAGCCAAACCGATAAGATCTCCTCCCCCGTGGTCATCTCCAACTCGCCCGAGCCAGCTCAGCCCCACTCAACGAGTCAAGGTCGTGGCCAAAAGCATGCAGATCCCACGCAAACCGTGGCCTCGCATCGTGACCACTCCTTCCCGCAGCCCAAGCCCGGCCACAGCCAGCTGCCTTCTACGCAGCATCTTCCCCGTGGCCCTACGCACCAACTCCCTCCTCGAGTCAACCAACCAGCCGCTGTCACTCACCAAACGCACCAACCTCACCAAACGCACCAACCTCACGCTCGTGTCAACTCTCCAGCAGCCGTCAGCCACCAAACCAGCTCGCAACAACCGACACGTGCTGCACAAAGTCTCCAACATGGCCCACCTAGCTCACAACAGCTGCCATCGAATCCAGCCGCCATAACCAAGCCCGTCACCCATTCACATTTCTCCAACCCGTCCTCAACAACTCCAAACCCACTTCAAAACCGGCCCACCAAGCCTCAAGCCCAAGGCCGTACCTCTTCGACAGTGAACCCCGCGGCCATCCTAAATCCTACGGCTCCATCTCGGCCCAATAAATCTTTTTTGGATGCCGTAACGGGTGCTCGGGATTCTTCGTCTTCGGTTTCAGTCAAGCCCGTCTTGTTGCACCGGGGGGAGCCCGCGGTTATATTTTCTAAGGAGGAAGTGCAGCGGATGGCCGAACCATTTAAACTTGCTTTGGTCGGCAAATTTTCATTTGGTCGCCCGTCCATGGACATCATCCGAAAATTCTTTGTTTCGCTCGGGTTGAAAGGAAGCGCCAAGTTTCTCGATGGATATGAGACATGTCTTGATCAAGTTGGCGATGGAGGAGGACTACTCGCGGTTTGGGTCCATGCCAAATATGGTGCGTCAATGGCGGTATGCGCGTATTTAAATGGAGTCTGGACTTTAGATGCTCTGCTTTGAGTCACTATAGTACCGGTATGGGTTAGCTTGCCTTATCTTCTGTTCATTTTATTTCTTGTAAGTCTGCATTATTTTTATTCTTTGCGGCCATTGGTACTCCTCTGCGTGTTGACCATGCTACGGCATCGATCAATAGGCCATCGATCATTAAGTCTTTGGTGGAATATGATGTCTCGCGACCATTGTTGCCGCGCATTTGGATTGGCGGGGGATTACGGTTTTGGCGGGGCGTAATGTTTGAGAAAGTTCACTGCCTCTTGTTCGTGTGTAAGCATTTAGGCCACTTTGCCGGGGCTGTTACATCTCAACCTAGTTTGCGTGGGGCCCACGACTACGGATTACATGCTTCGGGATCACGATCGGACTAAGGATCGATCCGACCTTCTGTTTCCGATATGGGCAAAAAGCCCATGGTTCTGCATGAGATGTGGCGCCTCGGGTTGCTACATCTCGCTATGTTGTAGTTTACGATCATCGGCCTCAGGGCCTATTATTTCGGGGCGACTCGACCCGCTAACGGTGGAGGTAATGTAACGCTTTGGGACGATCGATCTTGAGGATATTTCCTTGGGCGATAGGAGTCACGACTGCGGTATTCGGTAGCTACGGGTCATGGGGCGGACTCGGCGAGGACTCTTGCGATATGGGTCACTCGATCAGGCAGTGTGGGTGGTTTGCCGGCTCGGATGAGGTCTTACGAGGATGTTAGGTATGTGGGTCTTAATACCCAGCGACCGAGATCCCGAGTTTGATTTAGATGGCGGGGGCTGTCACCAGGCTTTCTCGCTCGAGGAGGAGTGTAGCTCGGAGGAGTCGAGGATACGAGGGGATGCGACATTTTTGGTGATCTGAGGAGATCCATACTCCTTTGCCTCCGGATGTTGGGACTAATCTTGATCGGATTGCTAGCTCTTCTCGGGGTTTTTACGTAGTTGTGGGCGAAAGACCCGCAAGGCACGTGGCGGAGCAGGGGACCGTTCACATCTTCATGATTAATTCCCTTTTATGGAATATTCGGGATCGACAAGGCCCATTATCCGCCGTTCTGCGGAAATTGATTCGTTTACACAAGCTAGCTTTGGTATGTATCTTAGAGCCTTTTATCTCGGATGATCGCTTGGAGTACTCGTATTCGTCTCGGGATGGAGCACGGGTTCTCCTCCCAAATTCAGGAAGATTTGGGTTTTTACGGTGGCGCCTTTTTCGGTAGAGATCCTTGGGGACATGGGTCGGGTGATCCACTTGCGGGTTAGTCATTCTCTCTTTCACGATCTGTTTATGTCTCTATGTTTATCTTTAGTTGTCTATGTATGTGGGAGGATTTGTGGGATGCCATTCTTTCGTTTCTTTGATAGCCATGATGGGCCTTGGATGGTGGGTGGGGATTTTAACGTTGTGCGATCTGTTTACGAGATTTCGGGGTGGTGCACGACCTCGGTGCCATTGATGCTTTTAATTTAGCCACTTGTTGGATTGTGGTTTGGAGGATGTTGGCTTTCTTTGGGAGTCAGTTTACTTGGACTAATGGACGTACTTGGAGCGTTTGGATAGGGTGGTGGGTAATCTTTGCTTGAGTGCGGCTTTTCTCTCTTTTCGATTACCCATTTTGAATAAATCTTGGTTCGAGATCATTCTCTATGCTTTTATCTGTCTTTAGAGTGGTTCTTTAGAGGACCTTCCGAGGTTCGAGGTTTTTACATGCTTGGCTTAAACATCCTGGGTTTGTGGATGTTGTGAGCGATCTGGGTCGCTCCGGTGGTTTGGGCTCGGGATGCGTGCTTTTCAACAAAAACTTGTTAAATTTGAAAGCCTTTACTTTAAAAGGTTGGAATAAGGAGACCTTTGGCAATGTGTTTGATCGGGTTAAGGAGGTTTGAGGCCAGGTCGCTCGGCGGGAGAGCGTGATGATGTCTGTTTCCGTTGAGGATCGTATAGCTTTTTCGAGGCTCGGGCCGGTGTCGGCATGCTTTCTTTGCATGAGGAGATTTTTTGAGGCAATGATCTAGTGTTCGTTGGGTCGAGGAGGGGGGGCGCCAACTCTCGGTTTTTTCATGCCATGGTTCGGAAGAAGCGTCGGTTGTTTTCATGTTCATCGGATTCGGGAGGATTCTTGGTTGGATTTACGAACCCTCGGTGTGGCGAACCTGCGGTTGACTTCTTTCGAGAGACTTTTGGCGGGGCCCCGATCGGTTTCGCGATCAGACTTTCATTTTATTCCTTCGTTGGTATTTGCGGAGATGATGATGAGGATTTGTGTAGGATGCACGATTTGGATGAGTTACGTCGGGTGGTTTTTCGATTGACCCTGACGATGAGTGCCCCGGTCACGATGGGTTACTGCGATAGCTTTTATCGGTCGTGTTGGGATATTATTTACGGGGATCTACTATCCTGTTTCATGATTATTTTCGAGGCTCTGTATGCCACGAGCTTTTAGAGTGCGATTTTGGTCCTCATTCCTACAGAAGGACTCGCCCAGGCTACTTGGGCGGATTTTAGGCCGATCGGTTTGTGCAATGTGAGCAACAAGGTTCTAACCAAGTTGCTTGTTATGAGATTAGCTCTGTTTTGCCTCGTCTTATTTCTCCTTCCCAGTGGTTTTGTGCACAGTCGGGTTATTCATGACAATGTCTGTTTGGTCCGGGGAGTTGGTTCATGATATTGGTCGGAGTACTCGGGCGTAATGTTGTCTTTGAAGCTTGATATGGCAAAGGCTTATGATCGGATGTCGTGGTCCTTTGTTATTGGATCTTGGTCTTTGGTTTTTACGACGGTGGATTTCTGCAGTTGTTGCTATTTGTGGGCCTTGGTTTTGTCTTTGGTCAATGGAGTTAGCCACGGGTTTTTTCAATCATTGGGTGGTCTTGGCGGGGTGATCCTTTATCGCCTTGTCTTTTTATTATTGCTTTGAGTTTTAACTTTCCGGGGTTAAATCAACTTGTACTCTCAGTATCCTTCTGCGAGATATTGTTCTCTGTTGGGCCCTTCCCATGTCTCCCATTTGAGTTTCTTTGATGACATCATTATTTTTGCAAATGGGAGTCGGTCAAGCCTCACGAGGCTTATGGATTTCCTCCATCATTATGAGGCGGTTTAAGGCGGTGATCAGTCAGGCTAAGAGTAGCTTCTATGTTGGGCGTTCGGCGTCTGCTTCACGTCGTGCCATTATTCACTCTGTTACTGGGTTTCAGCATCGACAGCTTCCTTTTACCTATCTTGGGTGCCCGATTTATGTGGGGGGGCTGAAGATTGCTCATTTTGATGACCTTATCCGGAAGGTCAGGGACAGGATCTCTGGTTGGGCCAATCGGTTGCTTTCTTTTGGTGGGAAGTTGGTTTTGATTCGTCATGTTAAAGCCCATGCCTGTGCACTTGTTTCATGTTCTGCGACCGCCGATAGCTGTTATTCAACAGCTGGAGAGGATGTTTACTCGGTTTTTATGGGGTGACTCAGGGTCTAGGAGGCGGATTCATTGGTGTCGATGGCCGACGGTTTGTTATCCGGTTGAGGAGGGAGGTCTTGGTATGCGATCTTTCGGAGATCTGGCTGAGGCTTTCGAGCTAAAGCTCTGGTGGCGGTTTAGGGAGCAGCGTTCGTTATGGGCTTCTTTCATGAAGTCTAAGTCTTTGCTGAGACTTCATCCTGTTTGAGGTGAGTTTCGTTATCCGGCCTCTCTCTCTGCAGCGACGGCTTTGTCTTGTTCGTTCTGTTGCAGAGCCTCATGTGCGTTGGTTAGTTGGAACGGGGGCTTGTAGTTTTTGGTATGATTGCTGGTTGGGCTCGTGCACTTTATCCAGTTATAATCCTAGTCTTGCCGCTTCTTTGGTCCGGTGTCTTCTTATTGGCGGGAAGCTGTTTGGGATCGAGGTAAGCTCACTGGAGGTTTTACCTTCTTGATAGTTGAGCGATTTTGTTGATCCATTCCATTTACTGGCGATGAACCGGATCGATCCGATGGGATTACACTCACGATGGTGCTTTCCATCTCGCTCCGCTTGGGAGATGGTTCGTTGCTCAAGCCGCGAGGCGAGTTTTTCTATCATTTGGCGTCATCTCCATCCGGTTATCTTTCTTCTGTGGCGTCATTGCATGGTTTTTTGGCTCACGATGATGCTTTGTGCTCGAGAGGTTTTGTATGGTCTCTCGGTGTCTTTGTGGTCGGACTCACGGAGACTTCTCGTCAACTTATTTCTTGAGTGCCCTCGGGTTAGTCGGTGCAGGGAGTATTTTCACCGTTGTTTGGGGTTTCGGAGGTTCGTTTTTACGTCGCCCCATGCTTTCTTTGCACCATTGGAGCGATGGGCTCCTCTCGATCTCATGTTCGAGTTCTCCTTCCTGCTTCATCTTGTGGCATGTGTGGAAGGCTCGAAATGCCTATAGGTTTGATTCGCATCCATTTTCTATTGCCGCTTTATCATTCAGGGTGGTGTCGGATTTGAGGCTTGCGGGCTCTGCTTTTGGTTTCGACCTTCGCGATTCTTGCGGAGTCATTGGTTCCCGGCTTGCGGAGGGGTTGCGTGTGCTTGCTTCCCCTCGGAGGCCCGTTAGAGTTGTTTCTTGGACGAGACCGCCTCGCCGGGTCGTGAAGGCGGGTTGATGGTTGCTCTGCAGGCAACCCTGGGATGTCGGCGCGGGGAGGTGTTCTTCGCGATCATCGGGGTATGGTCTTAGCGGGGTTTGGTTCTTTTCTTGGGCATAGATTTTATATCGAGCTTATGGTACATTTGTGAGGGGTTGGAGCTTCTTCTTTCGACTTGGTTATTCCGTTTTGGAGGTGGAGTCGATTCGGCTACTTATAGTTTCTTGGATCCTCTCGGGCGGTTTGTGTCCGTTGGGATTTTTCTTTGTTATTCTGTGAGCTCGCTCCTTCGTTTCCTCCCATTCGGTGGTGGTTAGACATGTGTTTCGTGAGGCTACGTCCGCTGCGATTTTCTAGCTAATTGGGCTTGCAATTCTCGATCCACTCGGCATTTCCTCTCTTGGGGATTTACCTGGGGCTTATCCGGGATTCTTTATTTGGATGCTCGTGCGATTCCGCATATTCGGCGTTAGATTTTTCCTTTTGCCATTTCCGATTTATGTCTTTCATTTTTGAGGAGGTTTTGGTTCATGTCCCCTCCTTATGTATTTTCTTAATTCATGATTTATATTACAGGTAGGGGTCCCGCCTAACCCCCCACCATTCTGGTGGATTAAAAAAAAAAAAAAAAACCCTAAACCCTAAAACCCTAAACCCTAAAACCCTAAACCCTAAACCCTAAACCCTAAACCCTAAACCCTAAACCCTAAACCCTAAACCCTAAACCCTAAACCCTAAACCCTAAACCCTAAACCCTAAACCCTAAACCCTAAACCCTAAACCCTAAACCCTAAACCCTAAAAACCCTAAAAAAAAACAAAAACCAAAAAACCCGCACGCGGAAAATTTTTCTCTCCCGCAAATTCTCTCAACTGCCCGCAACCTTCCTTCTTCCTTTTGGCCGCCGGAATGGCATCTCCGGCCGCCGGTGGTGGTGGTGTTTCTACCACCGCCGGACCTTCCCCCACCCTGGTAACTCGTCCGTGCCATACGCCACCCTTGAGTCGTCTTGTTTTGCGTTGACCCTAAAGTGACCAACCAAAGACGAAGACAGATCAAATTTGCGTTCTCCCTTGCCCGTGTTGGGCACGGAACGCTACAGCGATGAAACCATCACCTCCACAAACTTCTTCCGATGTTGGTTTGGCCGGACACGAGCCGTCTGCGTCGTGCTCCTCAACCCGGCCGTCAACACTGTAAAACCCGAATAAAGACGCTGGCTGGATCCATCCGCGGCAGCCGCTCGTCGGACTCTCTTCCTGGTAGTTTATCTATCACGGTTCCCATCCCGAGTCGATGAACGGTCGATTGCTCACTGGCCGTGTTTGCGTCGCCGCGTCGTGTTCACGAGCGAAACGCACCGTTTTGCATGGCCTCTTAATCGCCACTACGGTGGTTCTACATCCGGACAACAACCTCAGGTCACCGGACTCACCACTGCTGAAAGGGTTCATGACCCCACTCACTTGACCGACGGGCCTTTACTCACCTCCACGCAGCGTGCTCACGCGTCGAACAACTCACCTACCTAACTCGGGCTCCGTGCACGTGAAGAAGCCATGCACCTTCATTTCATCGCCCACCCGTGGTCCATCCTCATCACAAGTCAATCCAGGATATAACCCGAAAACTCCCAACCATCTCACCATCATCCAAGCTTTTGCGATCTTCGATCCCAAACCGAAACCCGTGGCGTTGGACTTAATCTTTCTTGGTGGCTGGCAACCAAACACAAGCTCGCAATGTTTCCGGTTTACAAAATCGATCCGTGAGCTCCCAAACTTTGATATAACCCCGCAATTATACTTAACCCGGTTCTCGGCTTCTACAAGTCTTTTTGACGATCGTAACAGCTCCAAGGACACTTCTATTTGCAAGCTTGTGTTTCATCGTGGTGAGCCATTGTCATGTTCTTCTAAGGAGGAAGTGCAACTCATGGCCCGAAGTTTTTTAAGCTTGCTTTGGTTGGAAAATTCTCCTTTGGGCGGCCATCCATGGATATTATCCGTAAGTTTTTGTCTCTCTTGGGTTAAAAGGAAACTGTCAAGTTTCCTTGCTTGATAACAAGCATGTGTTGATTAAATTGGCGATGGAGGAGGATTACTCGCGCATTTGGGTCCGCCAAACATGAGTACGTTAATGGCGGTATGCGTATTTTTAAATGGAATACGGATTTTAGATGTTCTGTGAATCTCTGTTGTGCTGTTTGGGTTAGTTTGCCTTATCTGCGCGATTCATTTTATTTATTGTAAGTCTGCTTTATTCTCTATTCTTTGGCTATTGGTACCCCTTGCGTGTTGACCACGCTACGGCCTCGTTAATAGGCCATCGTATTAGAGTTTTGGTGGAGTATGATGTTTCGCGGCCTTTGTTGCGCGTATTTGGATTGGAGAGGGGATTACGGGTTTTGGCGGGATGTAGTATTTGAGAAAGTTCATAACTTTTTTATTCCGCTTGTAAACATTTGGGTCATTTCTTTGAGGCTTGTTTGTTTAATCCTGGTGCAACGTAAGGCTCCCATCTAAGGATTACATTAAGGATCTGCGCGATCTAAAGATCTGTTCGGTTCATCAGATAAGGGCAAAAGCCCATGTTTCTGCGAGATGTTCGACTTTTGGGTTGCCTACTACCCGCCGTATGTTGTTGTTTCGATCATCGGCCTTGGTTGCCTTATTATTTACGGAGCGCGTTCTCGACCCGCTCGAGGTGGAGTTAGTGATTCGATAGGCGAGGCGGTATGCGAGGATATTTCTTTGGAAGATAGGAGCCAAGATTCTCGGCATCCAGGTAGGCTTTTTGGGTGATGTGGCGCCTCGCGAGGATTTGTTGATACGGTCATGATGATCCGGGTGGATGGTTTCTTTGGCTCGGATGAGGTCTTGATGATGTTATGCACGTGGGTTTTAATACCCATAATCGAGATTCCGGAGTTTGATTTAGATGGAAGGGGGCCTGTCGTGGGATTTCTCGCTCGAGGCGGATTATAGCTCGGAGGAGTGCGAGATCTTTGAGGGATGCGACGTTTTTGGCGATCTGAAGAGGTCGATCTCGCCTCTCCGGATGTTGGGACTACTATCGATCGGCAGATTCTTGCTCTTCTCGGGGTTTTTACGTAGTTGTGGGTCGAAAGACTCGCCCAGGCTCGTAGGCGGAGCAGGGCGCTCCCCATCTTCATGATTAATTCCTTATATGGAATATTCGGGGATCGATAAGGCCCCATTGTCCGCCGTTGCGGAAATTGATTCGATTGCATAAGTTGGCTTTGGTTTGTATTTTAGAGCCTTTTATTACGGATGATCGCTTGGAGAATACTCGTATTCGTCTCGGGATGGAGCATGGGTTCTTCTTCCCCGTCAGGGAAGATATGGGTGTTTTGGTCGGCGCCTTTTTGTGTGGAGATCCTCAGGGATATAGGTCGGGTGATTCACTGCGGGGTTAGTCACTCTTTTTTCACGATCCTTTTTTATGTTTCTTATGTTTATCTTTAGTTGTCTTTATGTCGTGAGGGAGGATTTGTGGGATGCTCTTATTACGCTGCGGATAGCCATGATGGGCCTTGGATGGTGGGTGGGGATTTTAATGTTGTGCGATCTGTTTGAGATTTCGGGGACGTCGTGCGTGGCCCAGGTCTTATTGATGCTTTTAATTTAGCTTTATTGGATTGTGGTTTGGAGGATGTTGGTTTTAATGGGTCCTTTTACTTGGACTAATGGGCGCACTTGGAGCGTTTGGATAGGGTGGTGGGTAATCTTTGCTTGGTTGCTTTCTTTTCTATTTTCGAGTTATGCATCTCAATCGTCTTGGTTGAGATCATTCTCTATCTTTTATCTGTCTTTAGAGTGGTTCTTTAGAGGACCTTCGAGGTTGAAGTTTTTACATCTTGGCTTAAACATCCTGGTTTGTGGATGTGGTGAGGCGATCTGGGTCGCTCCGGTGGGTGGGTTCGGGATGCGTGCTTTTAATGAAGCTCGTTCGTTTGAAGCTCTGCAAAAGGTTGGAATAAGGAGGTCTTTGGCAATGTGTTTGATCGCGTTAAGGAGGCCGAGGCGAGGTTGCTCGGAGAGAGCGATTTGATGTCTCTGGTTCCGTTGAGACCGTATAGCTTTTTCGAGGCTCGAGCCCGATTGCGATGCTTTCTTGTGTGAGGAGATGTTTTGAGGCAATGATCCGGTGTTCGTTGGGTCGAGGAAGGGGCCTAACACTTCGGTTTTTCATGCCATGGTTGGAAGAAGCGTCGTCGGTTGTTTCATGTTCATCGGATTCGGGAGGATTCTTACGTTGGATTTAGCCCTCGGCCGTGGCGACTCTGCGGTTGATTTTTTCGAGAGACTATTGGTAGGGGGCTCTAGTCGGTTTCGCCACATCGATTTCCATTTTATTCCTTCGTTGGTGACTTAGATGATGATGTGGATTTGTGTAGGATGCGATTTGGATGAGTTACGTCGGGTGGTTTTTTCTTTATGACCCTGCGGTGCCCCAGGTCCGATGGGTTTTGTAGTAGCTTTTATCGATCGTGTTGGGATATTATTTACGGGATTTACTATCTGCATTTGTTCATGATTACTTTCGAGGCTCTGCTTATGCCTCGAGCTTTTGAGTCGATTTTGGTCCTTCTTCCTAGAAGGACTCGCGGCCACTCTTGGGCGGATTTTGGCGATCGGTTTGTGCAATGTGAGCAACAAGGTTCTAACCAAGTTCTTGTTATGAGATTGGCTCTGTTTTGCCTCGTCTCATTTCTCCTTCCTGAGTGGTTTTGTGCACAGTCGGGTTATTCATGACAATGTTCTCCTGGTCCGGAGTTGGTTCACGATATTGGTCGGCGTTCGGGGAGTAATGTGGTCTTAAAGCTTGATATGGCTAAGGCTTATGATCGGATGTCGTGGTCCTTTGTTATTCGGATGCTTGGTGTTTCGGTTTTTAAAGGCGGTGGATTTCATTGGTTCGGCGTCTTATTTGTGGTCCTTGGTTTTCCGTCTTTGGTTAATGGAGTTAGCCACGGGTTTTTTCAATCATTGGGGTCTTCGACAGGGTGATCCCTTATCTCCTTGTCTTTTTATTATTGCAGCTGAGTTCCTTTCCCGGGGGTTAGATCACTTGTACTCTGAGTATCATTCTCTGCGATATTGTTCTACTGGGCCTATTGATGTCTCCCATTTGAGTTTTGCTGATGACATCGTTATTTTTGCGAATGGGGGTCGGTCTAGCCTCACGAAGCTTATGGATTTCCTCCACCATTATGAGGCAGTTTCTGGGCAACTGATCAGTCAGGCTAAGAGCAACTTCTATATTGGGAGTTCGGCGTCTGCTTCGCGTCGTGCGATTATTCACTTCATTCTTGGGTTTCGATCGTGAAAGCTTCCTTTACCTATCTTGGGTGCCCGATTTATGTGGGGGGGCTTAAGATTGCTCATTTTGATGACCTTATCCGGAAGGTCAGGGACAGGATCTCTGGTTGGGCCAATCGGTTGCTTTCTTTTGGAGGGAAGTTGGTTTTGATTAAATCATGTTTTACATCTATGCTGTGCATTTGTTTCATATTCTGCGGCCGTAGATAGCATTATTCGGCGATTGGAGCGGATGTTTACTCGATTTTATGGGGTGACTGCTGGAGTGCAGGAGGCGGATTCATTGGTGTCGTTGGCGACGGTTTGTTATCCGGTTGAGGAGGGAGGTCTTGGTATGCGGTCTTTTGGTGATCTCGGCTTTGAGGCTTTTGAGCTAAAGCTCGGTGGCGGTTTAGGGAGCGGCGTTCTTTATGGGCTTAACTTTATGAAGTCTAAGTATTGCGAGGACTGTTCATCCTGTTTGTGGTGAGTTTTCGATATCCGCCTCTCCGCTTTGGCGGCTTTGTCTTGTTCGTTACATTGCGAGCCTCGTGTGCGTTGGTTAGTTGGAGCGGGGGCTTGTAGTTTTGGTATGATTCTTTGGTTGGGCTCGTGCACTTTATCCGATTATAATCCTAGTCTTTCTTCTTTTGTTCGGTGTCCTTCTATTGGCGGGAACTGTTTGGGATCGAGGTAAGCTTACGGAGGTTCTACCTTCATGATGAGTTGGCGATTAAAATATTCCTATTTCTCGACGAGCGGATCGATCCGGGGGATTACACTCACGATGGTGCTTTTCATTTACGCTCCGCTTGGGAGATTGTTCATTGTTACAAGCCGCGCGACGAGTTTTTTCTATCATTTGGCGTCATCTTCCGTCCGGTTATCTTTTTTTTTTCGTGGCGTCATTTGCATGGTTTCTTGGCTACGATGATGCTTTGTGCTCGCGAGGTTTTTGTATGGTTTCTCGGTGTCTCGTGGTCGGACTCTGCGGAGACTTCTCGTCACTTATTTCTTGAGTGCCCTCGGGTTAGTCGAGGTTTGGGAGTATTTTCACCGTTGTTTGGGGTTTCGGAGAGTTCGTTTTACGTCGCCCCATGCTTTGCTTCATCATTGGAGGCGATCGGCTCTTCTCGATCTCATTTTCGAGTTCTTCTTCCTTCTTTCATCTTGTGGCACGTGTGGAAGGCTCGAAATGCTTATAGGTTTGATTCACACCCCTTTTCTCATTCTCATTGTCATTCATCGGGTGGTGTCGGTTGAGGCTACTGCGGGTTACGCTTTTGGTTTTCGACCTTCGCGATTCTTGCGAGTCATGGATTCTCGGCTTGTTGAGGGGTTGCGTGTCTTGCTTCCCCCGAGGCCCATTAGAGTTGTTTCTTGGACGAGACCGCCTCCTGGGGTCGTGAAGCTGACGGTTGATGGTTGCTCCAGAGGCAACCCTGGGATGTCGGCTGCAGGAGGTGTTCTACGCGATCATCGGGGTATGGTCTTAGCAGGGTTTGGTTCTTTTCTTGGGCACCATCCGATTTTATATACAGAGCTTATGGCTGTCTGTGAGGGGTTGGAGCTTGCTGTTCGGCTTGGTTATTCTGTTTTGGAGGTGGAGTCCGACTCATTATATAGTTTCTTGGATCCTCTCGGCGCCTTGTGTCCGTTGGGATTATCTTTGTGCCGTTCTGCCGAGCTCGTTCTTTGGTTTCCTCCCACTCGGTGGTGATTCGTCATGTCTTCGCGAGGCTACGTCCGCTGCGATTTTAAGCTAAGCTGGGCTTGCACTTCTCGATCCGTCGGATTTCTTCTCGATTGAGGACTTACCTAGCGGTTTATCTGGGATTCTTCATTTGGATGCTCATGAAGTTCCGCACATCAGGCGTTAGCTTTTTTTCTTTCTTCGTCTTTTTCGCTTCTTGTCTTCCATTTTTGAGGAGGTTTTGGTTCATGTCCCCCTCCTTCTGTATTTTCCTTTATTTCATGATTTATATTACAGGTAGGGGTCCCGCCTAACCCCCCACCATTTTGGTGGTTTTAATAAAAAAAAAAAAAAAACCCTAAAAACCCTAAAACCCTAAAACCCTAAACCCTAAAAACCCTTAAACCCTAAAACCCTAAACCCTAAACCCTAAACCCTAAAACCCTAAACCCTAAACCCTAAACCCTAAACCCTAAACCCTAAAACCCTAAACCCTAAACCCTAAACCCTAAACCCTAAACCCTAAACCCTAAACCCTAAACCCTAAACCCTAAACCCTAAACCCTAAACCCTAAACCCTAAACCCTAAACCCTAAACCCTAAACCCTAAACCCTAAACCCTAAACCCTAAACCCTAAACCCTAAAACCCTAAACCCTAAACCCTAAAACCCTAAACCCTAAACCCTAAACCCTAAAACCCTAAACCCTAAACCCTAAACCCTAAACCCTAAAACCCTAAACCCTAAACCCTAAACCCTAAACCCTAAACCCTAAACCCTAAACCCTAAACCCTAAAAACCCTAAACCCTAAACCCTAAACCCTAAACCCTAAACCCTAAACCCTAAACCCTAAACCCTAAACCCTAAACCCTAAACCCTAAAACCCTAAACCCTAAACCCTAAACCCTAAACCCTAAACCCTAAACCCTAAACCCTAAACCCTAAACCCTAAACCCTAAACCCTAAACCAAACCATTCGGCAATTTTTTTCTCTCTCTAAAATTTTCTCTCTCCCAAATTCTCTCAACTTGTTGGCACTCCTATTCTCTTTTTGGCCGCCGGCATGGGACCCCCAGCCGCCGGTGGTGGTTCTTTGCCACTGCCGGACAACTCCCAAGCCGCTGGTCACCTTTCCCGTGACAATCCTCCCATGCAGGCGTCTTTTTCTGCACGAAACAGCTCTCGGACGACTGCATTTTCTGACCAAGATTTGAGATCTGTTGCCGCCGGTGATGGTGTTCTACCCCTGCCGGACCTCCCTAAGCCTTCTGGTGACTCGTCCCGAACGATGCAACCCGTGCAGACCTCGGGTTTTACGTTGAACAGTGACATGCAAATGACGAACGCTGCTCCAAACTTGCGTAACGCAGCCGCCGGCGTTTTGGCTGCCGGGAATGCCACCATTCAGCAACCTGCACCTCCGTTGTTTCCTTCCGACGTCGGTTTGGCCGGACAGAGGCCGTCTGGGTCGAGCTTACTTCAACCCGTCAACTCTGTGCAGGACCCGAATTATCACGCGGTGGTTCCAAGCGCGGCAGCCGCTTCGTCAGGCCATCTTCATGGTGGTGTATCCATCAGGGTTCCCCCTCCTGAGTCACTGCATGGTCATATCTCTCACCACCCCGTGACTACCTCTACGGGTTGTGTTCAAGAGCGAAACTCACCCATTTTGCATGGCCGCGTAACTGCCGCTTATGATGGTTCTCTATTGCCGGCCATCAACCCACAGTCTACCGGACTTACTACTGACGCCCACATGGTTCATGCTCCCCCTCCCTTGGCCGACAGTTCTTGTCCAACCTCAACGCAGTGTGCTTCCGTAACTGAGTTAACTCAGTTAACTCACTCGGGCTACCAAACACATGCAGAACCCATGCAACCGCCACCTCCCCCCCGTGGTCCATCTTCATCACACGTCTATCCCAACCCCAACCCGCAAACCTCTCACCCATCTCAGCCGTCATCAAAGCTCTTACGGCAACCCTTGCCACCTTCGCAGCAACTTCCTCGTGGCCCCTCCCACCAACCTCCTCGAGTCAATCACATGGCGGCTGGCACTCACCAACTCCAACAACTCAACTCCAGGGTCAATATTCCAGCTGCTGAAAGTCACGGGCGTGCTGCTCAAAGTCATCCAGATGGCCCCTCCAGCTCGCAACAAAGGAATTTGCACTCAGCCGACGCCAACTTTCCACCTGCCCATTCACATTTCAACAAACCACCAAACCCGACTCCAAACCCATTACCAACCCGGCCCATCACCTCACAAAGCCAAGGCCGTGTCATCTCTACCGTCAACCCCGCAGCCATCCTCAACCCTGCTGCACCATCTCGGCCTAATAAGTCGTTTTTGGATGCTGTCACCGGTTCAAGTGGTTCCTCAGTCTCGGTAAAGCCGGTTCTATTGCACCGTGGGGAGCCCGCTGTCATGTTCTCTAAGGAGGAAGTGCAACTCATGGCCGAACCTTTTAAGCTTGCTTTGGTTGGGAAATTCTCTTTTGGTCGGCCATCCATGGATATCATCCGGAAGTTTTTTGTATCTCTTGGGTTAAAAGGGAACTGTCAAGTTTCCTTACTTGATAACAAGCATGTGTTGATCAAATTGGCGATGGAGGAGGATTACTCGCGCATCTGGGTCCGCCAAACATGGTACGTGAATGGTCGAGGTATGCGCATTTTTAAATGGAGTACGGACTTTAGATGTTCTGCTGAATCTCTGTGTGCCCGTTTGGGTTAGTCGCCATATTTACTGTTCACTTTATTTCTTTGTAAGTCCGCTTTATTCTCTATTATGCGGCGGCTATTGGGACCCTCTGCGTGTTGACCATGCTACGGCCTCGGTCGATAGGCCATCGATCATGAGTTTTGGTGGAGTACGATGTTTCGCGGCCTTTGTTGCCGTATTTGGATTGGTGAGGAGACTCGGGGTTACGCGAGGATGTAGTGTTTGAGAAGGTTCCCTTTTTGTTACGCTTGTAAACACACAGGGCACTCTATGGAGGCTTGTTTTGTTGCTAATCTCACAGTGCGTAAGACCAGTACTAAGGACACTTTCCGCCTCAGGTTCTTGACAAGGGCAAAAAGCCCATGTTTCGGTAGATGTGCAGCCCACGGGTTGCGAGTAATGCCCAATCGTTGTTGTTTCGGATAATCGGCCCGGTAGCGATTCTGACGGTTCATCGATCTGATATAGGTGGGACTGGCTCTGATGATGCCCTTTTGACTACTAGGAGTACGGATGCTGGTGCTGAGGTAGTTGTAGATGATATATCTGGCCAGGAGCCTTTTTTTGCGGATGTTATGCATGCTTCGGTTAACCGGAGTTAAATCGATCTTTGATATTCGGGGGCGATAATGTGTCTAGTCCGCGCGGCATTCGGAGACTATGCATGTGGGTTTCAATACCCATAATCTGAGATTCCCGACTTTACCTTAGTTGGCGGGGGCCCGTCGTGGTCTACTCGCTCCGATGTGGCTTTCGGTTCGGAGGAGTGCAGGGAAGGCGATGATGGGAGATTTTTAAGCGATTCGAGAGGAGGTTCGTACTCCTGCCTTTGCCCCAGATGATGAGGTTAGCAATGATCATCGGGATCTTGCTAGTTCTTCTCGGGGTTTTTCGGTAGTTGCGGGTCGCAAGACGCGAGCTCGTAGCGGAGCAGTCGTTCCTCCTCGCATGATGATTAATTCCCTTATTTGGAATATTCGGGATTAGTAAGGCCCCATTGTCCCCCGTTGCGGAAATTGATTCGTCTGCTGCACAAGTTGGCTTTGCTCTGTATTTTAGAGCCTTTTATTACTCTTGATCGGTTGGAGAGTACCCGCGTTCGTCTTGGGATGGAGCATGGGTTTTCTTCGCGATGCAGGAAGATTTGGGTGTTTTGGTGGCGCCTTTTTGTGTGGAGATCCTCCATGACATGGGTCGGGTGGTCCAGCTGTAGGGTTAGTCACTCTTTTTCTTTCTAGCCACATTTATGTTTCATATGTTTATGCTAGTTGTCTTGTATTCGGGAGGATTTGTGGGAGGCTCTTAATTTTTCTTTGATATACTGTGATGGGCCTTGGATGGTGGGTGGGGATTTTAATGTTGTGCAATGATGTATGCGAGATTTCGGGCGGACACTGCGACCCCAGGTCTTATTGATGCTTTTAATTTAGCCTTGTTGGATTGTGGCTTGGAGGATGCTGGTTATAATGGGAGTCCTTTTACTTGGACTAATGGGCACACTTGGAGACGGTTGGATAGGGTGGTGGGTAATTCGGCCTGGGTTGCCTTCTTTTCTATTTTCCGAGTTACCCATCCCAGATAAATCTTGGTTGATCACTCTCTCTGTTCTTATCACTGTGATAGGTTGGTCGTACTTACTCGGCCTTGAGTTTAAATTTTTACATGCTTGGCTTACACATCCTGGATTTCTCGATGCAGTGATGCAGTCCTGGGTTGCTCCGGTATCTGGTTTCGGAATGCGTGCTTTTCAACAGAAGCTCATTCGTTTGAAGCTCTGTTTAAAAGGTTGGAATAAGGAGATATTTGGTAACGTGTTTGATCGCGTTAAGGACGCTGAGGCAGAGGTAGCTCGGAGGGAGAGGCAGTATGATGTTTCTGGCTCCATCACGGACCGTATAGCTTTTTCTAAGGCTCGGGCTCGTCTACAACATGCTTTATTGTGTGAGGAGATATTCATGCGTCGGCCCGATCTAGTGTCCGTTGGGTGAGAGAAGGGGCGGCCAACACCCTGGTATTTTCATGCCATGGTTCGGAAGAAACGCGTCGGTTGTGTCATTTCGTCGGATTCGGGAAATTTCTTACGGTTGGATTTACGAGCCTTCTGTTTGTGGCGGCTTCTGCGATTGATTTTTTGAGTCTATTGGCGGGGGTTCTAGTCGGTTTCGCGGTCCGATTTTCATTTTATTCCTTCCTACAGTGACCGCATGACGATGGCGTTGATCTATGTCGGATGCGATATGGATGAGTTACGGCGGGTGGTTTTCTCTATTGACCACGATAGTGCTCCAGGTCCTGGCGGATTTTGCGGCCGTTTTTATCGATCGTGTTGGGATGTTATTTACGGTGATTTACTATCCATTTGTTCATGATTATTTCCGAGGATCTGTATGCCCGGTCTTTTCAGTCGCTTTTGGTCCTTCTTCCCAGAAGGACTCTCCTCGCTTTCTGGACAGATTTTTCGGTAGATAAGTTTGTGCAATGTGAGCAACAAGGTTCTCACCAAGTTGCTTGTTATGCGATTAACTCTATCTTGCCTCGTGTCATTTCTTCTTCCCAGTGGTGGTTTTGTCCGGGTCGGGTTATTCACGACAATGTTCTGTTTGGTCCGGAATGGTTCATGATATTGGTAAGAGTACTCGGGGGAGTAATGTGGTTTTAAAGCTTGATATGGCCAAGGCATGATAGGATGTCGTGGTCCTTTATTACTCGGATGCTTGTTGTTTTGGCTTTTACGGCGGTGGATCTCCTTGATTGGTAATTATTTGCGGTCCTTGGTTTTGTGATGGTTAACGGAGTTAGTCATGGATTTTTCAATCATTGGGTGGTCTTGGCAAGGTGATCCATTATCTCCGTGTCTCTTTATTATTGCGGTGAGTTCCTCTCTCGGGATTAGATCACTTGTTCTCTGCGTATCCTAACTGCGATATTGTTCTGCGGGGCTACCCATGTCTCTCACTGAGTTTTCTTTGATGACATCATTATTTTTGCGAATGGGAGTCGTTCTAGCCTCAAGAGGCTTATAGACTTCCTCCATCATTACGAGGATGTTTAAGGCGCTCATTAGTCGGTAGGCGAACACATATTGGGAATGCGTCTGTTTCGCGTCGGGCAATTATTCATTCTATTATCTTGGGTTTCAAAGACAAAAAGCTTAGTTTACCTATCTTGGGTGCCCGATTTATGTGGGGGGACTTAAGATTGCTTATTTTGATGACCTTATCCGGAAGTTCAGGGAGAAGATCTCAGGTTGGGCTAACCGATTTGCTTTTCTTTTAGCGGGAAGTTGGTTTTGATTAAATCGTGTTTTATCTTATGCTGTGCATTTATTTCACATTCTACGTCCGCCGATAATTTGTTCGATTGGAGAGGATGTTCACTAAATTTTATGGGGGACTCAGGGACTGGAAGAGGATTCATTGGTGGTCATTGGCGGCGGTTTGTTATCCGGTAGAGGAGGGAGGTCTTGGTATCGCTCGTTCGGGGGACTGGGACTGGTATGAGGCTTTTGAGCTAAAGCTTTGGTGGAGGTTTCGGAGAGCAACTTTTCTTTATGGGCTTAACTTATATGAAGTCTAAGTATTGCGGATCGATCATCCTTTGTGGTGAGGTTTCGATGTCCGGCCTCTCATCTTTGGCGGCTTGCTTTGTTCTATTCGATCTACTTCTTTGAGTCTCGTGTCTTTTGGTTAGTTGAGTGGGCACTTGTAGTTTTGGTATGATTCTTTGGTGGGCTCTTGCCGCTTTATCGATTATAATCACGATCTTGCCTGCGGCTCCGGTGTCTTTATTGGCGGGTCTTGTTTGGGATCGAGGCAAACTCACAGAAGTTTTACCTTCCGTCGGTAGTTCGTAATTTTGTCGATCCCCTATTTACTGGCGACGAGCTTTGATGTGATCATTGGGACTCCACTCCCGACGGTGCTTTTCATTTACGCTCTGCTTGGGAGATTGTTCGTTCTTTCTAAGCCACCGCGACGAGGTATTTTCTATCATTTGGCAGCGTCATCTTCCATCCGGTTATCTTTCTTTACGTGGCGTGCATTACATGGTTTCTGCCACCGATGATCTTTGTCTTGCGAGAGGCTTATATGGTCTCTCGGTGTATTTGTGTCGGGCAGCTGAGACTTCTCGTCAACTTATTTATTGAGTGCCCTCGGGTTAATCGGTTTGGGGTATTTTCACCGTTGTTTGGGGTTACGGAGGTTTGTTTCTGTCGCCATCTATCTTTCTTCACCATTGGAGGCGATGTGCTTCTTCCGACTCATTTTCGAGTTCTTCTCCCATCTTCATCTTGTGGCATGTGTGGAAGGCTCGAAATGCTCATAGGTTTGATTCCCATCCATTTTACTGTTGAGGCTGTCATTTTTCGGGTGGTGTCGGACTTGAGGCTTGCGGGTTACGCATTTGGATTTCGTCATTGCGATTCTGCGCGGAATCATGGGTTCTCGGCTTGCGGAGGGGATGCGCGTTCTTGTTTCTCCCTGACGGCCCGTCAAAGTTATCTCTTGGGCGCCGCCTCGCAGGGTTGTGAAGCTAACGGTTGATGGTTGCTCTAGAGGCAACCCTGGGATGTCAGTGCGGGAGGTGTTCTTCGCGATCATCGGGGTTTGGTCTTAAGCGGGGTTTGGCTCTTTCCTTGGACATCACCGATTTTATATCTTGAAAACTTATGGTACATTTGTGAGGGTTGGAGCTTGCGATTGACTTGGATATTCTGTTTTGGAGGTGGAGTCTCGATTCGAACTACGATTATTTCTTGGATCTCTCGGCGCTCTGTCCGTTGGGATTATGCTTTATCTACTACGCCCGCTCGTTTGGTTTCCTCATTCGGTGGTGGTTAGACATGTGTTTCGTGAGGCTCGTCCATTCTTGACTTCTAGCTAATTGGGCTTGCACTCTACTAGATCTAGTCGGCGTTTCTTTCTGTAGGGACTTACACTGGGGCTTATCTGGGATTAACTTCGTTTGGATGCTCATGCGATCCCATATCCGTGTTAGATTTTTTCCTTTCGCCATTTACAATTTATGTCTTTCATTTTTAGGAGGTTTTTGGTCCATATCCCCTCTTTATGTATTTTACTTAATTTCATGATTTATAATACGGGTTGGGGTCCCGCTAACCCCACCATTATGGTGGTTTTAAAAAAAAAAAAAAACCTAAACCCTAAACCCTAAACCCTAAACCCTAAACCCTAAACCCCTAAACCATAAACCCTAAAACCCAAACCCTAAACCCTAAACCCTAAACCCTAAACCCTAAAACCCTAAACCCTAAACCCTAAACCCTAAACCCTAAACCCTAAACCTAATGATGCAACCCACGTGCGGACCTCGGGTTTTACGTTGAAACAGTGACATGCAAATGACGAACGCTTTCCAACTTGCGTAACGCAGCTGGCGTTTTAGTGCCGGAATGCCACCATTCAGCCTGCGCACCTCCGTTGTTTCTTCCGACGCGTCGGTTTGGCGGGACAGAGGCCGTCTGGGTCGAGCTTACTTGACCCGCAACTCTTGGGACCAAATTATCACGCTGGTGGTTCCAAGCGCGGCCCGCCGCTTCGCTCAGGCCATCTTCACGGGTGGTGTATCCATCGGGTTCCCCTCCCGAAGTCATGCATGGTCGGATCTCTCACCACCCCGTGACTACCTCTACGGGTTGTGTTCAAGAGCGAAACTCACCCATTTTGCATGGCCAGCAGAATCGCTGCTTTGGTGGTTCTCTTGCCGGCCATCAACCCACAATCTACACGGACTTACTACATCGACGCCCACATGGTTCATGCTCCCCCTCCTCGGCCGACGTTCTTGTCCAACCTCAACGCAGTGTGCTTCAGAATCGAGGTTAACTCGGTTAACTCACTCGGCTACCAAACACATGCGGAGAACCCATGCAACCGCCACCTCCCCGTGGTCCATCTTCATCACACGCCTATCCCAACCCCAACCCGCAAACCTCTCACCCATCTCGGCCGTCATCAAAGCTCTTCGGCAACCCTTGCCACCTTCGCGGCCGAACTTCCTCGTGGCCCTCCCACCAACCTCCTCGAGTCAATCACACGGGCGGCACTCACCAACTCCAACAACTCAACTCAGGGGTCAATATTCCAGTGCTGAAAGTCACGGGCGTCTTTGCTCAAAGTCATCCAGGATGGCCCCTCCAACTCGCACAAAGGAATTTGCACTCGGTGACGCTAACTTTCCACCGCGCCCGTTCACGTTTCAACAAACCACCAAACCCGACTCCAAACCCATTACCAACCCGCCCATCACCTCACAAAGCCAAGGCGTAGTGTCATCTCTACTCATCGACCATGACCATCTCGGCAACCTGTTTGCACCATCTCGGCCTAATAAGTCGTTTTGGATCTCATCACGGTTCAGTGGTTCTCGATCTCGGTAAAGCGGGTTCTGTTGCACAAGTGGGGAGCCGTGTCATGTTCTACAGGAGGAAGTGCAACTCATGGCGAACCTTTTAAGCTTGCTTTGGTTGGGAAATTCTCTTTTGGTCGGCCATCCATGGATATCATCCTGGAAGTTTTTGTATCTCTTGGGTTAAAGGGAATCAAGTTTCTTACTTGATAACAAGCATGTGTTGATCAAATTGGCAATGGAGGAGGATTACTCGCGCATCTGGTCCATGAAACATGGTACGTGAATGGTCGAGGTATGCGCGTTTTTAAATAGATGGACTTTAGATGTTCTGTGAATCTCTGTTGTGCCCGTTTGGGTTGAGTCTGCCATATTTTACATTGTTCACTTTATTTCTTTGTAAGTCAGCTTTATTCTCTATTAAGCGGTATTGGGACCCTCTGCGTGTTGACCATGCTACGGCCTCGGTCGATAGGCCATCGATCCATGAGTTTTGGTGGAGTCGATGTTTGCGGCCTTTGTTGCGCGTATTTGGATTGGTGAGGAGACTCAGGGTTCTGGCGGGATGTAGTGTTTGAGAAAGGTTCTAACTTTTTGTTACGCTTGTAAACACACAGGGCCTACATGGAGGCTTGTTTTGTTCTAATCACGTGCGTAAGACCCAGGTTTGCTGGACAACTGTTCGCCTCAGGTTCTTGACAAGGGCAAAAGCCCATGTTTCAGGTAGATGTGCAGCCACGGGTTGCGAGTAATGCCAATCGTTGTTGTTTTGGATAATCGGCGGAGCGGAGCGATTCACCGGTTCGTCGATCGATATAGGTGGGGTAGCTCACGATGATGCCCTGACTACTAAAGTGCGGATCTTTGTCTTTGAGGTAGTTGTAGATGATATATCGGCGCGGAGCCTTTTTTGCGGATGTTATGCATGCTTGGTTAGGAGTTAATCTTTTGTATTACGGGCGATGAGATAATGTGTCTAGTCCGTGCGGCATTCGGAGACTATGCATGTGGGTTTTGATACCCATGTCTAGAGATTCCCGACTTTACCTTAGTTGGCGAGGGGGCCCGTCGTGGTCTCTCGCTCCGATGTAACTTTCGATTCGGAGGAGTGGGGAAGGCGATGATGGGAGATTTTAAGCTGATTGAGGGAGGTTCGATTTTCCTGCCCCAGATGATGAGGTTAGCAATGATCATCGGGATCTTTAGTTCTTCTCGGGGTTTTTCGGTAGTTGCGGGTCGCAAGAGCGCAAGAGCTCGTAAGCGGAGCAGGTCGTTCCTCCTCCATGATGATTAATTCCCTTATTTGGAATATTCGGGATTAGTAAGGCCCCATGTCCGTCATGTTCTTGCGGAAATTGATTAAATCTGCACAAGTTGGCTTTCTCTGTATTTTAGAGCCTTTTATTCTCTTGATCGGTTGGAGAGTACCCGCGTTCGTCTTGGGATGGAGCATGGGTTTTCTTCGCGATGCAGGAAGATTTGGGTGTTTTGGTCGGCGCCTTTTTGTGTGGAGATCCTCAGCGACGTAGGTCGGGTGGTCAGCTCTTGGTTAGTCACTCTTTCTTTCCTAGCCCATTTATGTTTCATATGTTTATGCTAGTTGTCTTTATGGTATTCGGGAGGATTTGTGGGAGGCTCTTAATTTTTCTTTGATATCTGTGATGGGCCTTGGATGGTGGGTGGGGATTTTAATGTTGTGCAATACGTATGCGAGATTTGGGGACCACCGACCCAAGTCTTTATTGATGCTTTTAATTTAGCACTTGTTGGATTGTGGCTTGGAGGATCTTTGGTTATAATGGGAGTCGCTTTTACTTGGACTAATGGGCACACTTGGAGACGGTTGGATAGGGTGGTGGGTAATTCGGCTGGGTTGCCTTCTTTCATTTTCCGAGTTACCCATCCCCAGATCGTCTTTTGGTTGAGATCACTCTCTCTTTAGCGGCGACTTTGTTCTATTAGTTCTAGCTGTTGAGTCTGTGTCTTGTTTGGTTGGTTAGTGCGGGCAACTTGTAGTTTTGGTATGATTCTTTGGTGGGCTCTTGCCCCGCTCCGATTATAATCCCGATGCTTGAACCTGCAGCTCTAGGTGTCTTTCTTGGCGAGTGTCTTTGTTTGGGATCGAGGCAAACTCAGAAGTTTTACCTTCGTCGATGGTTCTTTCTGTAAATTTTATCGATCCTTTACTGACGAGCTTTGATGTGATCGGGGACTCATCCCGACGGTGCTTTTCATTTACGCTTCTGTTGGGAGATTGTTCGTTCTTTCTAAGCCACACGTGAGGTATTTTTATCATTTAGCGTGCGTCATCTTCATCCGGTTATCTTTCTTTGTGTGGCAGCATGGTTTTCTGGCCCTTGATGATGCTTTGTCTTGGAGGCTTATATGGTCTCTCGGTGTATTTGTGGTCGGCAGGCTGAGACTTACTCGTCAACTTATTTATTGAGTGCCCTCGGGTTAATCGGTTTGGGGGTATTTTCACCGTTGTTTGGGATTCTGAGAGGGTTTGTTTTCTGTCGCCCTGCTTTGCTTCACCATTGGAGGCGATGTGCTTCTTCGGACTCATTTTCGAGTTCTTCTCCATGCTTCATCTTGTGGCATGTGTGGAAGGCTCGAAATGCTCATCAAGTTGATTCAATCCATTTTCTGTTGAGGCTGTCATTTTTGGTGGTGTCGAGACTTGAGGCTTTAGGGTTACTGCATTTTGGATTTCGTCTTGCCCCGATTCACGCGGAATCATGGGTTCTCGGCTTGCGGAGGATGCGCGTTCTTGTTTATAAAAGCCCGTGAGTTATCTCTTGGGCGAGGCCGCCTCACCGGGTGTGAAGCTAACGGTTGATGGTTGCTTTCTAGAAGCAACCACAGGATGTCGGCGCGGAGGTGTTCTTCGCGATCATCGGGTTTTGGTCTTAGCGGTTTTGCTCTTTCCTTGGACATCAAGATTTTATATCAGGAGCTTATGGTACATTTGTGAGGGTTGGAGCTTGCGGTTCGACTTGGATATTGTTTTGGAGGTGGAGTCGATTCGACTCACGATTATTTCTTGGATCCTCTCGGCGGCTCATCCGTTGGGATTATGCTTTATCTCTCACGCTGGCTGTTCTTGGTTTCCTCCCGTTCGGTGGTGGTTAGACATGTGTTTCGTGAGGCTACGTCCGGCTTTCTTGACTTCTAGTTAATTGGGCTTGCACTACTAGATCTAGTCGGCGTTTCTACTCTCAGGGACTTACTGCAGGGCTTATCTGGGATTAACCGTTTGGATGCTCATGCGATCCGCATGCTCCGGCGTTAGATTTTTCCTTTCGCCATTTTTCAATTTATGTCTTTCATTTTTTGGAGGTTTTGGTCCATATCCCTCCCATGTATTTTACTTAATTTCATGATTTATAATACGGGTTGGGGTCCTAACCCCCCACCATTATGGTGGTTTTAAAAAAA
>JASUUG010001091.1:0-93627 GCA_030449905.1 Luvunga scandens | reverse complement strand
AAATTTAATAAAATAAAAAATTCAATACTCAAGTCCATATTCAATAATAATAAATTAATAATAATAAGATAATGTAATATTAATTACTAAGTTTGATCTTATGGTATTAGAAATTCTTTTTAATACTTAACAACAATGATAATAATAAATTTTTATTAGAGGTTAACTTAATTATTAACTTAAATTACAAGAGAGTCATAAATCATAGTTCATAATAATATTAATACATATTATAAAATCATGATATTTATAATTTTATTAATTAAAATGATGATATTAATTATTTATTTAATAAATTATAAACATAAAATCAACTATAATTTTTTTTGAAATTAAATTAGATACATTTAAAAATTTTGAGCTAATAAAATATATTAAAAGATTTAATTTCAAGTTATTTGTAAAATCGTAAAATTTTTAGTTTTACTTTCATTAAAAATTAAAAGCGTCTTTATTGTGGAACTTTTTTTCGCGTGTTGTCTTTGCGCTCATCTCTGTCCATGCCTTGCTTTTAAGGCTTGTGTGCTCAAAATTCTAAGCTTAACTAAACCCACGTGCGTGTTGTCGGTGTCTGCACAAGCTCCACCAACATGTACTCGTGTCGTCTCGCGTCTGTCACGAAGACGTGCCATGCCTTGTGCTCTCAGTCCATTAACCATCTATAAATGAGAATGAAGATAATTTAAATATCATTATACTAAATAAAGTATACTTTATTTATAATTAGGGATTTCAACAAATGGGCAAAATTGGTCCCAAGATAATTTTGTAATTGGTGGATTATTTTAGGTGTATAAGGCACCAGAGGCATCATAGAGCTAAAGAACAGCAACTCGACCTTTTCCCTATTTGATACGTGAATTAGCTTATAGTTTCAAATTATATTTAGGTAGTTTTTGTTAGTAATGTGATTGTTGGTAATGTGGATGATTTATTAGTATTATAAATGACATAATTACTTTTAAACTTACAAGTATGGATTTAAGAGTTGTATGTTGTAGGGTAAATAATATTGCAAATAATATCATGTAAAGTTAGTTAAGTTTTTCATGTTCAAAAAGTAATAATGTTACTTCGATTTACTAGAAGGAGCCATTGTAAATGTGAGTCATCCCATGGATGTTGATGATAGTCAAGTTTTAATATTGTAATGAATGGAATATTTAAACTTGTCTCTTATATTTTTTATTATGATTTAATTTGACTAAAGTAAAGTATATTTACAAAGGAAGTTTTTGATGCTTCTAATTAATTTTGTTTTTAAGAATAGATTTTATTTATATATTGATATGTTTAATTGTTTATCAAGGGATATAATGAATGATTTTCTTTATTTATTTTGATTAAAAAGTATGAGAGTATTTTAATGGAAAGGAATTTAGATTTAAAGTATGTTTAAAACATTTACACACACACATGTATACATGTATATGTGTGTGTGTGTGTGTTAAAGTCATTAGATTGTATCTTTTTCCCTCTAGATAAAAGATGAGTATAGAAAAACAATCACAGAGATCTAATTAAAATATTCAATACAAAGACATACTTGAAATAAAGGCTTTTAGTTGAGTATATTTAAGACTTTGGACTGTATGCTTGGATGCTTTTATCTTTTTAAGGGCTATTTTGCAATATGATATGACGAGATATAATAAGATATGTAAGATGACATGTCATTGATCTATTTGTTGTAGCTCTAGGCATGACAATACACTTTTAGCATGTTCTTGTCCCACCCGTATGAGGTTTAGGTATGATGAGATCTTTTTACTAGGTATTTGTTCAGTAACAATTTTACAATCATGTACATATATTCTTTCTTTATATGATTTTCTTAATTATTATGTACCACATCATGTATTCTTTTTTAATGCTAGTTAATTGAAACATTTTACTTATATTATTACTATAGTTTGATGAAATTGTATATTGTAATGATATAATTATTTTAAAATAATTTTATTTTTGTAAATGTATTATCCACTTATTGAGTTTCATACTCACCTCATTTTATTATATTTTTCCTCTTTCACAGAAGGTTACAAGTACACCAGTCGACTAGCGACTATAGTTATTTTACGTTTTTTTATATGATAATGATAGAAGTCATAGATGATATTTTATGGTATTTTGATCATCTCATTTTGGATTTTTATAATTATATTATGATTTGATGATTATGGATGTTTAATATATGTTGGTTTTTACGTACAATATACCCTTTTGATACTTTGGAGATGTTGGGTGATGTTTGGATGAGATCATTTAAGTAATTATTTAGTATGATGGGTGATATTATGGTTAAGGAGGCTAATTCATGAAATTGGTTGATTATTAGATTATTTCAAGAGTCCTTATTTTACAGATTTGCAAGTTGAAAATATAAAAAATATAGGATAGACTTTACCGAATTTTTGACAAAATCCTTATTTGCAAATTTATCTAATCAAGTTAGATAAAACTAGATAGACTAGCCTTTGGAATTCTGGGTGGGTTGTCTCAATGAATAAAAATGGTCCCTAAACTATTGTTTTGCCTCTTATTTGCTCTCTCTTTCTCTTATTATATTGTGTTTCTAATTAATGAATATTTTAACATTTTCATGATTTTATGTGATTAATTATTTAATTAAGTATTATTTTCATTAATTTATAAAGAATGTATATTCTATATTGTTCCCCATAGATAAATAGTTCCCAATCATATTTATTTGGCTGAAAACCTGAGTTTGAGTTCAGAAGGAGGTAATAAATAAAAAATTAATTTTGGCTCAGCCTACACTCCTACCTTTTTTGAATTAAAAAAAAGCATATTATATATTATTCAGTAATAGAAATGGTTGTAATCTTTGTTGAGATAATGGGTGATACTCGTTGTTGTGATGATTGAGTTCTACATGAGTTACTCTGTGTCATGTCACTTGTTATTTTTTATTGTCGCGTTCAAAATATAAATTCTCAACTTTATTATTAAAACGGTCATATTTATGTCACTCCTTAATGCAACACACGCTAATAAAACATGATACAAGCACAACTCGTTAATTGAATTTGTCATCACATTAAAATTACTTAAATACCAATTTGAAATTACTTGAATTCTTTTTATGTTATGTTATCTTATGGTGTGATGGTGAAAATTATCTTATTTTGTGATAGTGAAAATTCAATGACAAAAGGATCATTGATTCAATATGATGGGTAAACTTCAGTTCATTCTCCCAAATACAATGATAATCTTTAACTTATCTCCTACAAATATAAAAGCCTTAATTTATTCCTCATTTTGTTTGTTCAAGAGATAAAGGTAAAATACGAGGTGTGTTGATGATTTTTTCTTTTTTTAATCTTCTTAGTAGTATATATAAATTAATCTTTCACCTTTAACAAATTGAGATTGTATAGCTTTTATGAGAAGTAGAGCTTAAAAAGGGGAAAAAGCCACCCACTCTGGAGGGTTTGTTTAAATAGTCACATAATTCTCAAATGGTCACGGCAAATTTTCTCTAATTTTATAAATGACTATCAGCATCCTATAATTATAATAACTCAAATAAATATAAATACAATAATAAGATAAAAATAATAAATAAATATCATATTAACAAATTATATATTGCAATATAAATATAATAATAAGGTAAAAATAATAAATAAATATCATATTAAACAAATTATATATTGCAATAAAGTATAATTAATAATAATAACGTATATAATGAAAATTATTTTCAATATTAAGTCATTAATAGCCTATCTCAATGATCTCTTAAGAAAATCTATTATCACAAAAATTGACTTTAAGTTTTATACTAATATAAACATAATTAAAAATGATATTATAATAAAATATATAAATTTTATACCAATTACTATGAATGTTAGGTATAATTATTTTAATATTATTAATATCAAATAGATTTTATTATTATTAAAAAGAATATAACCAATTAATAATGTTAAAATAAATTTTTTTTAATATTCAAAATGTTTTATAAATTTTATCTTATTTTATATATATATATTATTTTAATTTTAATTTTAATTTATATTTATTATAAATTTATTTAAATTCAATTATTGGGTTGTTGTAATTAAGTATAATAGTAAAAAAAAAAAAGGTGTAAGTGACATTAAAATTTAAGGATATAATTATCTTTCCACTTTTATAAAATTAGATCGCCCTGAAATTCTCTTTTATTTATTTCACAAATTTATTTCATTCTCTTCTTAACATAATTTTAAAAATTTATTTGTTAAAGTAATTTTTTAATTTTAAATAATAGCTCTTGGACAACTAAAACTAAATTATTTTTTTATGAAAAGCTAAATTGCTTTTAAGTAAAATTATATATACAAAAGTTTTATTAGTAGAAGTTCTGTTTAAACACTGTTTGAATAACTGTGCGTGTCAATTTAAAACTGAAGGCACATTTTACAAAAATTGTATTTTAAATCAAGCCAATAAGAAACTAACACGTGTACAACTAACCTATAGGACGAGCACTGCTTGCGCCCCGAGGCCGAAATCGAAGCCTGGAGTAGCTTGTGGGTTAAGGAAGTGCGAGAGAAATTGATGGCGTCCGGAGGAGGAGGAGGAGGAGGAGGAGGTGTGGAGTGGCACGTGCGACCTCCAAACCCTAAAAACCCAATCGTCTTTTTTTGATGTTACAATCGTGTACCATCCCCGCTGGTCGCATCAAGATGGAGCTCTTCGCCGACATTGCCCCTAAAACCGCCGAAAATTTTAGGTATTATTTATTCTTTTATTTAGTTTCCACTTTAATTAAAAAAATCTATTCTCTGTTCTTGTTTGGACATTTTTAATTGCTCGCGGCCGTTTTATAATTTTTGCTGGAAACAATCAGTTTCTGTAGGAAGCAACTGACAGTGCGTTTTTTTGTAAAAATACTTTCTGCAAAAGCACTAAAAAATCAATTTCTGAATAATATCTATGAAGTGCTTTTCTTTTCTCCTAAGTTCATGTTGAAAGAGCACCTATCCAGAAAGTGGTTTAGTCAAAGACATGCAAAATTGGCACAGAGCAGGTAATTTAATTGTTTGAAACCATTTTGAATGGTGTCAAAAGCAGCCCCTGAAAACATTATCAGTTCTGTTTAGCTTTGTTGTGAGTTAGTAAACCAACATTTATGTGTTTGGAAAATCGTGTTTATGGTAAAATGGGTGCCTTTAGAGGCTAATATGTTTTTTAAATTTTTGTACTTTTAGGTGTGGCATTTAGTTTGTCAGATTTGTGGTTTTGTTGAAAGTCAGCTATTCATTTATGTCCATGTCATAAGTAATTTGGGATGGTATGTGTATTTAGAAATTTGTATCGAAGAAGCGATGACTGTATCTCAACTGCACTTTTATGCTGCTCTCCCATATTCTTGCCATCATTACTGCCCCCTCCTGTTTTCTTTTTCCGATTTTCAAGATTCTCAATTTTTTGTTTTACTGAAATTTCTAACTTAATTAATTGTTTTTGTTCCAACATGGCAGGCAGTTCTGCACCGGTGAGTACAGGTATCTCCTTCTCATCTCTAATGATGTTTTGGCAATCAATAAGTTTGACACACTAAGAGTCATCTAAATAACTATGTTTAAGCGTCTTATGAAATACTTTTATGAATTGCATACACACCTTCCATGAGAATGTATTTGATTATGCCCCAAAAGTCATTTGCTTGGCTCTGTTTGAGTAGATCTTTCTTCATTAGTGGGCAGGCTGGTTGGGTTTGTAGGTCAATGCGAATTAAGTTTCACAAATTGTTTTTGTGTTATGCTGCTGTCAGTGTTTTATTATCGATGCTGATATCACTGCCATGCATTCAATCTTGTTGGTCATATTTTCTGTTTTGTTGTTACCATCATCCTTGCTGCATGGTAATAAAATAACTGTACGTCTCTTTATTTGCTAGTTGGTATTCCATTTTCACATAAAAAATAGCATTGTCCTCTTGTGCAAATTTTTGTCTTGTAGCTTGTATTATTTTGTTATTACATATTTATATGATATGAGTTCTATTTTCAGTGGGTTCTTCATTTGTTTTTCTACCTCATTACAGAAAGGCTGGATTGCCTGTTGGTTACAAGGGATGCCAGTTCCATAGGGTGATCAAGGATTTTATGATTCAAGCTGGTGATTTTCTGAAGGTTGGTACCTTTAAACTGATATTTGTGCTAATTTTAGTTCATGTTATTTCATGTATTTTTAGACTTTTACTGCTAATTGAGCCATGAGTAAACAAGTTCTAATTCTTAGTTTATATTTAAGATTGTATCACATTCTAACAGCTTTGGTTTCATGGCTGAGTGCTTAGTGCTATGATCTCATGGCCCCTAGTACTGTGGACCCTCTATTGGCTAATTGTTGATGGTATGATACTCTGTTAGGATTAGTTATTCTTTGAGCAACCAATGTTGTTCCACATTTCATGAATAATATTTCTTAACCTCAATAACTGATAATTCTTTTAGAAATCATTTTTAGTAATATTTAAATATTTGAATACCAGAATCACGTTATATATATGATTTTCATTTCTGAGTCAATAATAGTTGTATGTAAGCGTTCTCTTTGTTTCTCTATTCAATTATTACTATTGTTTCTACGTCAAAGTTTCGAGAATCTCAACTTTATTTTAGCAGAGTGAGTATTTACCCTACTAGATTCTGTTGATGTGCTGTGATTGTTGGTAGTGTGTATTGCCATTATTGGACAGTGCTTATTAGACCTTGACAGGATCTCATGTCTTGTAAATTGTTTACCTTGTGAATGTAAATAAATATTTGTGTAGATAACTTGGTTAATAACTTGATTTGTGAATTCTATTGTTTCTGTATTGACTCAATTTTGAAAAGCCCTTTGTATGGGACTACCTTGCTATTTTCAGCTATTAAAATGGTTGTTGTAGGATGATGAATGGCTGACACCATTGATCCTTGGCTGGTTTTATAAAGGTATATCTCTAATCGAGGACTTCAATTGAAATATTGACTTCTTTAAAATCAGGCTAATATTTTTCCTCAATGTGGAAAAAAAGTGCTATACTAACCAGAAGAAGTCATAACGCTTTTTCCTTGTAAGAAGTCATTTTTTTTTATCCTTCTCATAGCACTTGTGTAAGCTTTAGAAATCTTTTTAATTTTTGGGAAAAGATTGTTACAGACCAAGTTTTAGCTTTCAATCTTCCTTGAATAAAATATTTTTCTGAATTCTTCATTAATTTGAAATTATCCTTCACAATTAACCACCTATAATTCCATTATTACATGTCCTATGTCCAAAGTTATTATTTATCCTTCCCAAGTCCAGGATATATGTATGTCCAGTGCCAATTTATTCATTATTTCTGATAATTTTACATCTGAATGAACAATGTTGTTAATAGCAAGAATGATCCTTGAACTTGTATGCTACTTTTGTTTTGCTAACCTCACCTTATACATTTTTCTTGCAGGGTGATGGTAGTGGATGTACCTCAATTTATGGACATAAGTTTGACGATGAGAATTTTATTGCTAAACACACTGGTCCAGGTCTATTATCTATGGTATAATATTCTGCTACATTATGCTCATTTTTTGTTGTTTTTAGTATTTGATTGCTAAATCTTCTTTATATAAAGATGTGATTTTCTGTTTTCATTTTATAATCCATTACAGTATCACATTTTGTTTGTTTATTTTTATAAAAAAACTATGAGTATTTGTATTAATAAATAAAGGACAAAGTATGTGAAATCATTTTATTTGCTCGATCTAGTTTCAAGATTTATAGATGGTTCTTTAACTGCAGGCATTTTTGTGTGTGTTTGTGCATGCCCGTAGATTCCTATTCCCTTATCACATGAAATAAATAATGGTTTAGACCCATTAATATGAATCACAATTCTGATGTGGATGATTCCAGTTATTTATAGTTAGAGGGTCTCTCACATGTTTTCTGCTGGAGCAAGGCAGCAGAACCAAGAGGGTAATTTATGAAGGGAAGACAAGGATTAAGGCTTGATTTTGCCACTCACAGTTTAGGGGTCTGGTGAAATTTGTTTTGATAATATTCTGGTTAGATTATTGAGTTTTTTTAAGAAAGTTTCTCAATCTAACCGAGTCCAAGTAAGTTGTTGGCTTAGTTACTTGAAGAAAAGCACTCTTCTTTACATTACATTTCTTCTATACAGTCTAAATAGAATTATGTTATTTCCCTGCCTTGCAAAAGGTTCCAAGATATTTAGAAGGTCAGTAAATTGTGAACAAAGTCAGTAAATTGCTTTGTTTACAAGGGGGAATTTTGATCATACGAAATAAATACCACTAGTGGTTATATTCCTCGATACAGATGCAGTTTGAGGAATATCCAATTAAGACTCATGATTTAATGGATTGAGACTGAGCGCTTAGGAAGCCTTCAACCACATCATTGATTACACATGTGAGCAAATGTTCTGGAAGTAGGAGGTTGTTTGAGAGAGAGATAAGGTGGCATCATGCCAGAATTATTCTTAAGCTTTTGTTTTCATTGTATTTGGTGTTGTTTTTAATTTAAAATAGAGGGTCTACTTTATTGAGTAGAATTTGTTTGAGGTGAGAAACTAGTGCTCTCATTGTTTCTAAAGATATTACAAAGTTAAAGAGATGTTCAACTATTCTAATGTGGAATGGGCAAAGAGAGATCAAGGAGATTAAAAACCAATCAGTGAAAGTGTGTGATTTTTACGGCAAAGAGATGAAGCTTTGTTGTTTACGGGTTTGAGGTTTACTTCTCTTTTCCATTTTCAATAATAACTATTTCAATGAGAAATGGAATATAAACTAAAGATGGTAACTTCCACCACATTGGATTTGCTTAAAATACGCCTTGTCAACCTCTTTGAATGCCTGTGATTGCCTTACAAAACTCATAGTTTTCTGCTGCTTTTCAATTTAACACGAGTTTAATGAAATGCTTCTACTGACACTAAAGGCACGCCATCTTGCTCTTGTTGCAGGCAAACAGCGGACCAAATACTAATGGGTGCCAGGTAATTCATCAGCCTGCTGTATTTCTCTCCTCTTGTCTTTGCTATTCACACGTATATCTAAGAATACACAAAAAAGAAGACTAAAAAAAAAAAACTATAAGCTAGACACAACATGTAACTGCTGTTGTTTTAGCTTAATTGTAGAGTAGCTGCTAGTGTTTTGGAATACTTGTAGCATTTCTTCTAAAATTACTCTAATTTTAATCCTCCATTGTTGACATAAAATTAATTTAATTTCTGGGTAAGCAAAGTAGCTTCTACTTGACATCTACCTCTTACCAAAAGTTTAAACTGCCTGCAGACGTAGTTGTCAATTGTTGTTACATTTTGTTCCCATGTAGTTTGTTTTATAACCTGAACATTGAACAGTATGACTGGAATTTATGTTTTGAGTATCCTTTTCAAATTATCTATTATCTTGTGGATATCATGAAGTTTTCATTCTTGTACTTCTTTTCATTGCAGTTCTTTATCACTTGTGCAAAATGTGATTGGCTTGACAATAAGCACGTTGTATTTGGGGTAAGTGCTCCAATATTTTGTTGTCCTTATCATCAGTGTACATCGTATGTCACATTTAATTGTCTTTGGTGCGGTTATATATTTTCCATGAACCAGAATTGCACAATATTTTCTGGTATTAATTAATGATTTTGTTACTTACCAAGAATTATTAAATCTAAATTATAAAGATCTAAACATCATCAAATGTCACCAGAAGAACTGAGTTTCTTTACAAATGCTTATGTATTCTTTTGTCAAGTAAATACAGTCATTGGTGCATCAATATATTTAGATTCTTTCAATCTTTTGTACAGATGCGTGGATGGTTGTGCTGTTACTTGACTGTCTATATTAGTTCTGGTTGTTCAGCTCTAACTTTAGGAGTGACAATCTAATTCAGACTCCTGTTTATAAGAATACCATTTTGCTGCCTGGGGCAATCCATTTTTTCCATTTTAGTTTAATTTCAATGGCTTTTTGAGTCAATACTGATGGAATAGTCCCTCTAAAATGCTAATTTTTTTTTAATATAACTTTCATGTAGAGGGTGCTCGGAGATGGTCTTTTGGTTGTCAGGAAGATCGAGAATGTGGCCACCGGACCCAACAACCGGCCTAAACTGGCATGCACTATCGCAGAATGTGGAGAAATGTGAAACTGATTAACTTGAAAACAATTGTGGCATTGGCAAGGACTAATAAAAAGAAAATATCCGTTAACAAGTAGAATTATAATGTACACTTTTAAGATAGATTTTATGTGACACAGTGGCAAGTTTTTACTAGTGAGTGGTTGTTGAGAGATTCCCAATTCTGTGTGATGGGAATTCACCTTTATTTACCAATTTAATTAGTGTTTGTTTACCGTCTACCATGTAGGGTGGCGAGTGGATTTAGTAAAGATTTATGATACGCGTATAGGGTGTATTCAATGTGTATGAGTTTGCCCCACAAATATATTATAAATGATACATTAACGGATGTAAAGCGAAGCAAATTACGAAGACAAGTTGCAATTGTACGGCGATATCTAAAAACATAACTTGTCGATGCTTTGAAGCACTCGTGGTAACATTATGAATTATACAAACTAAAACAGTAAAATCTTATAAATATACATATCCGATTGAGATGTGATATGACTACATTGTGAGGACTATTTAAGAGATCGTTGTTTCCTTCTAGGCACTTCATTTTGACTGCTCGATGCTCGTAAACTTGTCTTGCCTGGATGCATGAGCGGTGAAATCTTGTAGCATTAAACATAAAGGCTCACAAGTTTATACAACTTAGAACGAAGGGGGTAGGGGGAGAGGAGATGGAGAATTTACTACTTCAGCAGCAATAGAAAGTTTGTTCCTGTTGCAAGTAATTCCTGACGTAAGATGGACGCCTCCATTTATCAATCAAATTTGTTTGTAAATTTATATGAGAATTTTTCAAAAATAAAAATACGGATAAGAGGGGCAATTATGTTTTAAAATATGAATGCTGTTTTTTATTTTCAGGAAATATTTCCAGATGTGAAAAGAAATTTTATTTATTTATTTATGGTTTTAAACTTACGACTAGAATAATACTGCTCAAAGTGACGACAACGAGACTAGAAATGAGAACCGCATATAAACTCGGATATCAGACGACGCCGTACTACGCGTGCATCCCACACGACGGTTTAAACTGGAACGTCGTCGTATAACCCAGCAAACTGAAAATATTTTCATTTACATCTTGCCCCTTTTGATTTTGTCTTGTCCGTTCCATTGACGACTTTGGTGACATAGGCACTCCAAGGCGAAAGGAAACCGGAGGAGCGAGTGAGTCGAGTCGAGTGAGTGAAAATGTCGTTCACACTGAGAGCCGTGAAGGTGCCGCCGAACTCGGTAAACCTAGAGGAAGCTAGGAGCCGAGTATTCGAATTTTTCAAAACGGCGTGCCGTTCAATTCCATCAATAATGGAAATCTACAACCTAGATGACATCGTTTCCAAGTCCCAGCTCCGTTCCATCATCGCATCCGAGATCCGCAAGAACGCTAATATCACCAATCCTAAGGTGTTGTATTGTTTTCATTTCTCTTTTCTCAGTAATTCTTCCTTATTTTTTAATCAACTTTTATTTAATTGCAAATCAAAGTAATTTCCATGCATAGTGTTGTTGATTAAATCCAGATTAAGTAATTTATTTAATTATCCATTTGATTTAATTTCCATGTTCTAGTATTTTGTTTTTATTAATTCACGGCTAAAAATAAAAATAAAATAGTCTTTCTTTTAACTTTTTTTTATCAAAATTATATGTAAGTGTGTGTGTGTGTGTGTGATTGCCATTAGGCTTGAAGATGAAAGCTTTGAGCACCTTAGAGGCTTTATTCTATATGCTTTTAGTTGTTCTGAAGGACATTTTGAATGGTTAGTCATACCATTTAATTTAAAAATGTACTACAAGCATTTCTAGATTGATAACAATGGTAATATACTAATAACCCCAAATAGAGTAAATTTCTTTAAAAAATCAACATTTTTTAACCTAAATTTGAAACATAGTGCTGCCATATGATAAGAAGTCAATAACAATTGAAAAACAACTAGACATAATATTTTGATTCATTGTTAGAAGAAGATAATACGATAGAAGAAAAGCAAGAAAGCAAGCTAGAACATAATATGCACGAAAGTGATGAGTTGAACCAACGAATTGGAATGATTGTGTAATTGACCTATACTTGCAAATTATAAAATACAAATTTAACTTGTAATCTTAGTGAAGATAGTAGTAGTGAATCAAAAACTAGTAATAGCTCAGAATTAGACTCAGATTTTGAAGTAAATGTTTTAGAAACTTGCACATCATTTTTTGGTAAAAATTATACTATCTGTAAAAAAAATGATTAATTTTATTGAGTATAAAATTTCCAATTCATTGTTTTCAAGCTCATCACTTTCATGCATATTTCTTTCTAGCTTATTTTCTACCGTATTGTCTTCTTCTAATAATGAATCAAAATATTTCATGTCTATTTCTTTTTCAATTGTTATTGACTTGTTTTAAATGCAGCGCCATGTGTGTTTCAAATTTTGGTTGAACAAATGTTGAATTTTTAAAGAAATTTTCTCCATTTGGGGTTATTAATATACTATCATTTTTATCAATCTTGAAATACTTGTGGTGTATCTTTTAAACCAAATGGCATGACTAACCATTCAAAATGTCATTCTGAACTACTAAAAGCTGTCCATGGAACTGATTCCCAGATAAGATAGAAGATACTAAAGAAGATTATACATCAATTGAATAGCGATTTACAAGTTTTTCCCTGAACCACTTTTAAAAATTTTCTTTCATTCCTAAAATTTTATGAATTTACAATATTATTATAAATTAGAAATTTTAGATGATTGTGAAATATTTCTAATGAATTTTATATACAAAATAACTCTTTCTCCTGCCTTTTGCTGATAATATTATGTTTGGGCAGCTGTTTTTTCTAAATGCTTTGAAGAAAGGTTGTGTTTTCATGATTGTGTGTGTTTTTGGGATGTGGCAGTTTAAGCATTAGGGATGCGTGTGTATAAAAACTGTTTATTGATAATCTCTTGTTGGTGAATTGATTGGCTTTTAAATAGTAGATTGAGAATACCAGCTGGTGTTCTTTTGCTTTTAGTGGCTACCGTTCTTCACTCTTTTGTTTGTCTAATTCCTGTGGAGTTTAGTGATGCTGAATCTCTTCTTGCTTTCCTCTTCAAATTATTGGAGCATTGGAGAAAGTTTTGACACTATTCATTTAATGTCTTTTTAAAACATTTCTTAAAATTTGGCTCTCGTCACGATGGGAGGCTTTGATACATGAAGATTGGACACATATTGTTGATATTTTGGGTGTGCTTTTAGATTATGCATCTATCCTGGAGAATAAAAAAAAAATTAGGTCTAATTTGAAGCCGCAATTCGAGCCATGATTGGGAATTTTCTTCCTTCTGTGGTTCCTGTGATTTCAAAATTTTCTCCTTTACTGCTGTCTGATCTAGAAGTGGAATTATGATGGTGTCTGATGGACTGTATAATGTTTTTTGGCCCTTCAAACTTTGTCTGTTTTCCGTTAGCAATCCAAATAATGTGTAAAGGCTTCCGCAGAGAACAAATTTGTATGATAAGAATGGGAAAAAAAACAATGAAATTTGTTGGTTTTAATTGGCAACAGTATTTACTTTTGTTGGTCTGCTGTTTATTTCGACTGGTTAGTAAGACCCTGTGAAATAAAAGAGTAATGTAGCTTTTAACTCTTGTACATTAAACTATTTTTGTGCTAACTGATGTGTTATGACATGATTGGTTGGGTGCAAATATGAAAAAAAAATCTTGTGGACCATGTGATGTTTTTATTCAACCATTCATGTGATAGCACATCAGTTTGTACAAAAAACTTTGTACAAAAGAATTTGTAGCTATATCTTTAGTCGAAATAAAAACCCTGATTTATAGGCTACACTTAACATAATACCTCTGTCTTACACTTCCAAATTAACTTGCCCATTTTGCCACCAAGATGTTAGCTTTTAAATTTTTGAAAGCATTGAATTGTTTGAAATCTATAGACCTTGGTTATTACATGATTCTGGTATGATATTGATTCGTCCCACAGGCGTGAAAATAGTTATTTTCCATCTTCCTGATACTAGTAAACATGCAGGTGATTGATATGCTTCTCTTCAAGGGCACAGAAGAGCTGAACAACATCTCGGAGCATGCGAAGCAACGGCACCATGTCATTGGTCAATATGTATTGGGTCCTCGAGGGCTTGTGCAGGATTTGGACCCACAGGATCAAGGCATGTCCAACTTTCTAAAGAATTTCTATAAAAGCAATTACTTTTAAGAAGCTTCATTTTTTGACAGACATGCCCCTGGTTGGGGCTTTGGTTTTGGGTATAGACGTCCCAAATAATAATGAACTGGACAATGCTTTTGTATCTTCTTGCTGGATTTTGTTTCTTCTGGTCAGTATTGAACCCAGTTTAATAATTTTTGGCTTCCATGAATTAAGTTCGCTTAATGTTGGAATATCACCACCTTTGTGTGTGTGTGTGTGTGTGTGTGTTAAATTACCGAATACTGACAGTACTTTATTGAAATCATAAGAACACCAAGTTGTTGAAAGTTCTCTTCAACTTCAGCAAGTCTTCAAGAAGCATAATCCATGTTTGTTGGGTTTTGTGCTTTCATGTTTGTGCTCGCTGGGAAAAGGCTACCAAATGGTTATCATTGGTTTCATAAAGGTTTTAATCCCCTCATTCAAATCGCCATTGATCAAATATTAAGTTTTCCGGCCCTAAGGTTGTTCCCAAATGCAATGGCAATGGGCACCGCCCGTAGCGGATTTATCATTACTAAACTTACATTTGCACAAAATTTAAATTATCAAATCTTTCTGTAATTCACTGCGGGTTTGGATAATTACTAAATTTACAATGAAATTTGATGGGTTTTTTTGTAGGTTTTCATATTTAAAATCACAAATATTCAATATGTAAATTTATAATAATAACCTAAACTTTAACATAGCATACTCAATTCTAAATCTAACTAATATAAATGAAAAATTATAATTTTAACATCAATTCAACGCAAGTTCTCAAATTTAAGTAGAAAATATATAAATCCATAAAAAAAAGCCACAACTAATATTTGAAAATAATAATTATTATTTCAAGAGAAAATCTTCATGTCATCATCACCATTAGTATCCATCCAACAAGATTCCTACAAAATTGATTAAGATTAGTCTTTTCTAAAAAATAATATTTTTTAAATATTAATCCAAAAAATAAAATTATAATAACGAAATAATCCATGCACTAAGTTAAAAAAATTCAATCAAAATTAGACTAAGAATATAAATATATTTTTAGATTTAAATATTTTTTATTAAAATTAAATTAAAAAAAAAAAAGAAGTTGTGTTTGGCAAATACCCGTGCAAGTATCTACTGGATATTTGGCTAATACCAAACTCATATGCAACTTAATGTAGGTTTCAATTTATAATATCAAACCTACCCACAATCTACAAAATTAATAGTAGTGGGCGAGTTTTGGTCGGTGAGTTCGGACATGTTTACAGGTTTGCGAATACTATTGCCATCCCTATTCTTAAATGATTCAAGTAGTTCTATTTAGTTGGTCACCAAATCTTAGGAGAGATAAGAGATTAAAAAATGAATTTGGGCTTTGTTCATTCTATCTTTTAGAACAAAATAATAGTAATAGGGATATAATCACTTGTCCACTTAAATTTTTTGAATATATTATGTTAGTATTGAGGTTTGATGAAAACTATATTTTACCATATAATATTTACGCTGTTATTACTTTACTATTATTCTATCAAAATAAGTTAATATTTAATGGAATATGAGTTAAAAGTTAATTTTGCAAGTATAAAAGATGATTTTTGTTCTTTGAAATGAAAAAAATTACAACAGAGAATTTATCATTTGTCCATATACCAATTATCAATTCAATACCAAGATTTTTTAAAAATTATATTTTACTGCCCAACATTTAAGTTGTTATCACTTTACCACCAAAATGTTAAAAATAACTAAATATTTAACAAGTGTAAAAAAAAATTTTATCAATTAAAAAGAAAGAAATTACAAAAGAAAAATTACCCTAAAAAAATAGTTGTCATATTAAAAAAAGTCTACCTTTTTTATTATATAAGTATGCTGTTTTAAATTCAAATATTAAATTTTAAGTAATACAAGTCAAACAGTTTACTTTTGATAATATCATTCAACACAAGCAACACTAAGCCATTTCAAACACTACAATGGCAAGCCAAATACTCCAAAACTAATGCTTCATTATTCAATAATTGTGTTAACATTTTGGCTTCAATGTGGAATTCCTTAAATGCCTTTATGAAATCAATAAATTTTTAATTGTCTTAATGTTTTAATGGTAAAGTGATAATAGCTTAAATATTAAGTGGTAAAATGTTGGTTTAAGGAAATTAGTATTGGATTGATATGTAAAAAAACTTTCGAGGGACAACTGATAATATTTCTTTTACAATGGAACAATGTGTTTTGACATTAACATAAAATTTCTTAAATACCTTTATGATATCAGTAAATTTTTAACTGTATTAATATTTTTGTGGTAAAATGATAGCAACGTAAACATTAAGTAGTAAACTTTAATATTAACTTGATATGTCAGAAAAATTTAGTTTGACAAATGATAATACCTCAAAATAATAATAAGTTTTCAAGACAAAATATTTATCAAAAGAATTATATGATGGTCTTAGAACTTTTACATCGCGGCTCCATTAATTTTTATGAAAATTGAATCCAACATATTTCTAATTAGTTTCTGGTTGGGTGCGAAACGTTCAGAGTTTAGAGAACAAAAAATGCGCAGATGAAATACGAATATTAAACCGAAAATTATTGTTTGATAGTTTGCATAAGGGAGAGTGAGAGACCAAATCTTTTAAGTTATCTTGCAACTTTGACCACTATTGATGCAGAGAAATTGCTTACTCCTATTTCTTTAAAGAATAGTGATTATTCATATCAGAGTTTTTATCCGCGCTCTTGTCCTTATTTTAAATATTAATATTTATAGTTCTAAAGTTTGCTTCTTTTTCTTTTTCTTTTTGAAAAGTTTGCTTCGTGTTTAATATTGAACAAATTAACAGACACGCACTCAATTGAAGTCCAAAGTTTTTATGTTTTCTCTTAATCATACATATTGAATGTCCGTAATATTAATTTACTAAGTAGGAAGGCTATTTGAACTTATCAAACTACTCATTAAATTTAAAATCATCTACTAAATAATTCAACTTAAAATTATGGGAAAACATCTCGTTTATCCCTATATTATGAGGTTAACAGCCGTTTAGTTCTTGTATTATTAAAAACACCTTAAAGCATCTCTATTATTAAATTATTGACACCTGTGATTACTTTTTATTTTTTCTAACTTGCTTTTATAATATTACTCTCTTACAATAATTTTTTACATTAATAAAAAGAAAAAATAAAATCACTACTTTAACCCTAAAAATAAAATAAAAACAAAAAAATATACATTAATTTTTGTGGGACACTCTGCAGAGGAGTTAATATATTAATTTTGTTATTAATATCCAAAAAAGTGGTAATATAATTTTTTTACAATATTAATTTGTTTGGACATACAGAGCTTCTACAAAAATTAACATATATTATTTTTATTTTTATTTTATTTTTTGGGATTAAATTAATTTTTTTCTTTTATTACTAGCCCACAAAAAAGAAACATTATTCAGAGAGTAATATTATAAAAACAAGCTAAAAGGAGCAAAAAGTAATGACATGAGTGTTAATAATTTATCGACAAATATGTTTTGATATATTTTTAAAAATACAAAAACTAAACAGGCATTGACCTCATAATATAAAAACTAAATAAGCTTTTACCCTTAAATTTCTTAAGTAAAAAGTTTGTTTAAAATGCCAAGTAAATTACCAGATGTATGTTTTGAAAAAAAAAATTAAATATCTGTACAAAATTATAATATCACATTTAATTTATTTTTACCGAAAAATTGTCTGTGTATTTTAATAATACTAGGGTTCATGTGTGTATTTCAATTGTACATTATTAAAGTTTCATAATTTATTCCCTTCAATTGATTTTTTAGATACCTAAAGCAATTTTAAGCATTATCTTCCACTGTACTCTCAGATCTTTCAATCACATCAAAGACACTTGAAAAATCTTTAAGTGGCATTTGTCATGAATTTTCATTTTGTTATATTTATTGTTTGCTTTTCTTGGGCCTCATATTGTACTTTGATAGTGTTAATCCGATTATTTTTATCTGTACACATAAATACTGCATATAAATTTTTTGCTCAACAAATTTTGAACTCCTTTAAAAAACCAATCATCAAATTATTCGGTTGTAATAAATTATACATAGATATATTTGTAGAAATAACTTTTGATTTGACTTTTTTGGATGAACAAAATTTAAACTCCTAAAAATTAATTATTAGCGTCCAAAATTGTAATTTGCTTTAGGGATATTTTAATAATAAAAAAAATATTTTCAAAGGATGGTTTAGTGAGTAATTTGGTGGGTTTAAATAACCTACCCACTATTAAAATAAGAGGGTGTAGAGTAAATTTTAGAGAGCAAATTAGTCCACACATTATTAAAAGAGTGAGCCTATTTGCAGCTGTGGTCACTCTATGATGCTGTTATAAAAATTACAGCATCAATAGTAGTATAAATATTTACTGTTAAATTTAATCAATAGTTCATAAAATTAAAAGTTATTTAGGATAATATTTTAATTTCAATTTATTAAAAATTTAAATTCGCTAATTATCAAATCTGTTAACATGTTTTTTAAAGATTAAATAATAATAAAAAACAAGTATAGTCTATTAAGTCTATATTTCCTTTTAAAATATATGTATCGTAATATTAACATAACTCAATCTGAGTTTATCTTCTTATTATTATCTCCTTTTCAACAAAAATTTACTAAATTAATAAATATTGCAACAATTAATTCAACTCAATTTTCACTAATGAGTAATTTCAAAAAAAGAAAAAGAAAAAGACAATGAATAAAAGTAAGAATTTAAAATTATATTGTTCTAATTATAAATAAAAAAATGGGTCTGAATTAACATGTGTTGTTGAAGATTAAATAATCCATACTTGTTATTTACAGATCTATATTAATTTATAATTTTGCATATTTAATTTTTAATTTTGTTGGTGATTTAGAAAATATTTATGAAATAATAAAAAATAATATTATATCCATGAACTTGAATATTATCTATTATTTATTAAGTAATAAGTTATTTATCCACTAAATTAAATCAATGGTGAAAATTAAAACATTTAAATTTAAGGGTTCATAATGACTCCATTATCCATATCGTGAAAATTCATATAGTATCATAGAGAAATCCTGCACTCTAATTTATATTTTTGAACACTTAATTTTATAATACTAAAATAACGTTAAATAATAAAACAGAATAATTATAAGCCATTTAAATTTCAATAGTTCTCTTTTAATAAAATTTTATATTTTAACTAAATCAAAATATATTTATGGCTTTGGTAAACAAAATTAAGTACTTATTAATGGAATAATTTTAATAAAGGGCTGTTTTGACATTGGTAAAAGTGTGCAACATAAAATTTGTGTTTTTAGATTTAGTGTATAAGTGTATAAAATATAAGAGGGTTTAGAGTAAATTTTAGAGTGCATTTAACCACATCCTTATTAAAATTAGTCGGTCTAGAGTAACTTTTAGAGAATAGCCCCATTGTTTTAAGAAATTATTATGAAGTATCTCAACGTGCTGGAATGAGAAACAAAACTAGAATTTTTTGGCACTCAATTTCTTCAAAATCTTATATGCTAAACAAAAAAAAAAAAATTGAAGAAACGCCACTTAATAAATACTATATACTAAGGCCATATTTGATATTGTAGTTGGTAGACAACTGTAACTTTAAAATTACAGTAGTCAAGTGTTCTGTAAACACTTGTTGCCGAGACAAAAAAAATTAAGTTAATTTTACACTACATTTATATTATGAAAAACTTATAATACTTTTACTATTTTTTTAAAAATTATTATTTAAAAGGTATATTCACCACTTATTAAAAAAATTTCATAATTAAAGCTTTTCGCAACTCAATACTAAAGCTCTGTTTAGTATTGAGGTTAATCAACTATAAAAGTTATAGTATTAAAGTGTTTAGCAAATATTAACTATTATAGATGGAAACTAAGTTGTTTAGACTTCTTAGGTATGATTAAAAAAACACTATAATTTTTACTATATTTGTTAAAATTATTATTTAAACCTCATACCAACCGTACACTACTAAATATTATTTCAGTGGCAACTTATTTTCTTTCACATAAACACCTTAATACCAAATAAAACCTAAATACAGCCCAAGCAAGAATACAAATTTTGTGTTAACCTTTAACATGCCGTGTATGATCCTCTTGCTGTTTAAGTGACTTGCATACAAGGAAATGCTGATGCAAACTTACATCAACAACGGATTTGTTGAATATATATGAGCCGTTGAAATCTTTCACCTGAAGATACGCTGTATTTAATATTAATCGGTTATTATAAGATATACACACTTCTAACTGCTTTGTTGTATCTCTTTTTTATGTCAAATCATCCTATTGAATCAACCGGAGAAAAACCTCCTGCCCAAAAGAATTTAATTTGTCTCCATCATTTAATATAGAGCAGAAATCAAACAAATAAAACAAGAATTCATCTATGAACGGGAAAAAAAGAAAGAAAAAAGGTACTAAATAAGTTTTCATCTAACAAAAGAAGAAAAAAAAAAAACTTAATAACTTTATCTCATCAAACGTTCAAATTCATTTGAGAAATGTTAGTTACAATGACAACAGACACTGGAATAACACTTACAAAAGTCCCAGAGAAGATAACGATTATGCGGAGAATAATAAACTGAAATACATATCCATTTCAGAGAACAATGGACTAATTGTACCAGTACGACCTATTAACAGAAAAACCAGTACCAACACTAAAGTACAAAAATCTAGGACATAAGCAAATCTAAACAGAAAGGGGAGAAAAATTGTCACAACTACAGAACAATTATCTTTGTCAGGATGTCATTCAGATTCCTTTTTTTTCTTTCTCAAGGTGCATAATTTCACAAATCTACCTGGCAAAAAAACACAATGCATTTTCACTCTCTTGGGCGGGCCATCCAGAGGGAACTAAGAGCACGTAGTCGGGAGAAATAATCATGGATTGCAAGGAGTGCACGAGCTGACTGGCGTGTTGTCAATATTCGGTGCATTTGTTGTAATGTTTGTTGCCGCAGATTGTCAGCCTGGCATTACAAAGCAACCAAAGCAGTTAGTTACGGAAAGCGAGAAAAGAGTATATATTTCAGGAGGAAGCACCACAAGAAAAGCATAAAAACCAACACCAAAAAGCTAATATGAAAGAAAAGAAACATCAGTGAAAAAGGTCTAATAGCAAAATTCAAACAGTTTGTAACCACACTTCCATACAATGAGGTATATAACCCAATGAACAACCATGCTCAATTACAAAATTCAGATTCCCTTTCACATAAACCAGTTGAATCAGGAACTTCATATTAGATAAATGAGCACGAAATGATTTACTGAGAGGGGGGGCGTGAAGAAGACCGGGCGGATAAACCCCTCCAAAGTTCCTAGCTTCCCCATGGCCATGGCCATTTGTCCCATATAGTTTGCCACATTCCCAGATGAACCTGAGGATCCGAGAGATCCACTAGACAGTGTCTCAGCCAGGGACTGCTGCAATGCCTCCATCCCTTGAGACAATGCATCCTCCGCCTGTTGGGAGGACTGCTGCAAGTTGCCGATGCCCACAAGTTGCTGCTCTGTCAAAGGCTCCAACTGATTCACAAGAAGCTGCCACCATAACCATTTGATTTAATCACATTAAAAGTAGGAAGAAAGATCATGAAGACAATATACATTAGATGATTTATTATATTTTAGATTGTAAACCTGCTAAAATTATAAGAAACATGAACTGACAAATACGGACAATGCAAACACAAAAGTTAAACAAATGCAAATTTATAGGCGTTAGCATCTACAAAAGGACACAGAGAAAAAGGATATACATGCAATCATCATTGCTGTACTCTCCATGTAACATGTATCAGAGAGGACTTGCATGCACACACTCCTATCACTACCTCGGTCCTTCAATACTTATAAATAAGGTATCTTGCCTTTACAACTCCCTCTCCATATCTCTTTCAAATGAATAAAAGCAAAATGCACCAAACTTCAATATGCACCTCAGTTCAGTTTCTGCATATCTCTAATACAATCAACTATTCTCCATATCTTAAGTTCCTTAGTTTTAAAATTTTAATGCATGCCAAAAATAATGTGATTTCAACGCTATATAATTGATGAAGCGGTTATCAAACATATGATGGACATTCTGTGACCAGCCTCAACAAGTACTTCTTCATTAGTTGTTTCCACAAGAACTTGAACACAGGTTAAGTTTTCATATCACATTAGTTGTTCCAATTAAATATTAATTACATAAGAGTGAACAGAAAAAAAGGAAGAAAAAAACTAGAATATCTTTTACCATACTAAAGAAATATGAGGAAAAAGAAAGAAAACACAGACAGTTTTTAACCTACTTTCATAAGATTGCAAATCTAATCATTAGCTCTTCCTTTTCAATAGCATCTTTCAGTTTAAGATACAATGAACTCACCTTAAGAAGCTCAGATGAACGGAAACCACCAAGCCACATAAAACATCTCTCAGCAGGTGTTTTCCACATGCCCGACAACAAATGGAACACATCGGCTTTAGCTGCATTGGCCTTCAGCCTAAAAATTTCATCATAGTGAGCCATTATACCATCAACAACCATACGAAGTTCCGTATCACTTGCATGAGAATTCACTGCTGATCTAAGCTCATTGATCTGTTTGTTCTGCTCTTCAAGCCATCTTGCATATTCTACATCAAATGCCATCGCTCCTAAAAGGAACAGTGAACATCATGAAGCTCATGAACTGTAATTAATTTTCAAAAAACAGTTGAAAAAGACAAGCAGCTGATGAAAAGACAATGGCACCCTAAATTTTAGACTACTCACAGGCATGCATGAAGCAGCATATAATTTTGTAAACCACCAGCTAGGCATGAACATGCATTACACAACCCAAATAAGAAATATAAAAGAAGGCATCAGCACAGCCCATGGAAACTGCAGTGTGTTTTACATGACATTGGAAATGACTACATGTTTTCCCAGGTGGTTTCTAAAATGATTTGACAGTTCATATACCTGGCAAGGGGAGAAGAAAGACTACTTAGAAGACTCAAAATTATTATTCTGGTTACTAATAATTTTAGTTCTCAGCTGGTAAAATATACCAACTCCTCGTGCGTTTACTGCCAGCATGAACCCCTACTTTCACTTGTAAATTTGTGGCTTTTATTTTTTCTTAACACATCTGACTACCATAGCTTGCCAGGGATCTCATCAGCAAAGACTTAACTAATGCATTAGAAGAAGGATACGCAGCAATGTAAATGAAAAACAGGAATATATTTTGTGGTCAAGCATGCATATAGACATTGAACCACAGGCATGCCATGAGGAGGGGTATTCCATGTAGCATACTTTAAACATTAGGGTTGAGCATGTTCTGAGATTTAGAATATTCATTAACAAGAACAAGCTAAGAGTCATTTTTCATATGCTTTGATAGTAGAGGTAATCTTCTGTAGTTCTCAAAACTTAAGAAACTCTTAAAATAGTACATTTAAAGGAGGCATTCACTGCTTCAGTTAGAAGAAAGAAGGAATACCATTTCCACTCATTGAATGGGCTTGGTCTCCAGAGCTTGATATGAAGATTCCCTAAACAAGAGGGGAAGAAAAGGTTAAATTACAAGCCATACACACCCAAACAAATGATCAACTAGAAATAAAATAGAAGCACTGAAGAAATAGTCAAACACAACCTGCTGTCGTGCTCGCTGAAGCTCTTGTTCAAGTTGGGTCAGCTTCAAACGACTACTCTCCAACTGTTGGACATATGCCTACAGACAAATCAAGCCAGGATTCAAGTCAATACAGGAGACTACAAAAAGCCAGGCAAAATTGCACAAAGACACGCTCAACTTCCGAATAGCATGTGATAGTTCCAGCAACAGGACGTGAGTAATTGATGCAAAAAGGGTGGCTAATTAGAAACATTGTCATTCATATGAAATTAACCAATATATTCTATGGAAATTGGTTTTTTAGTTTTGTTTATGATAGCTTAGTTTCAAGAAGATGACCGGTATAAAGGCAATATCTATATATTTTAAAAGCTTAACTTTCAACCACTTGCCAGTAACAAGAATTCTTTCATAAGATATCACCGTACCAAGGAACTATGCTCTCAACAGGGGCTTGGTCTTCATTACCATTAATTGGATCCTCAAATATTTAACAAAACATAATTGTACAAAAGAAAAACACATACTTTCTTCCTTAATCGGCTTTTTCTTGCAGCCTCACGATTCTGAGCAAGTCTTCGAAGAGTCTGCATAGAATAATCAGGCAAAAGATCCCCATCAAGCAAAATCATATAAAGCTCAGATAAACCAATGCAGCTAAAATAATTACCTTCTGATCTAATTTGTCCTTTGATCTATCACTTGAATCAGAGGCTACGACAGCAGTGGATTGACCTCTATCAAACTGCAGATGTAGAGTGCTTAAGTGCTAGATCAACACTAATATAATTTAACATCAAGAAGTTTTTTAATTAACAAAAGGAAAAAAATTGTCTCTGTTCATCAAAAAAGAGTAAAGCAATGGTTCATGTAAATTTAGAGTTCTGCACAAGAAAATTTTATAAATATAGCTGTTTGAACAAAACTTTGGAAATGAAGACTTTGACAATACCCTTTGATTTTTTTCATCGGTGTCTGCATCTGTTGAGATATCAGTCCTCGGACTAGCATCAGCCATATTAGATTCTCCCCAATTCTCTGTATTACCACTAGAAATAGAAACCAGATTTGATTGATGATTCTTTTCAAATGGCAGCCTATGAGACTCCACTTGGATGGTCGAAAGGTTGAAGTTAGATGCAGTTGGTGACTGTTCCAGTTGAGAAAAAAAGTAATGCCAAATCAAGAGATAAAAAATGACATGGAGTTATATTAAAGGCCATCACAAATGCGATGAAATTCAAGAATAGTTGCTTAAAAGTTGATGGAATTTACCTTATCAAAAGTGACAATTTGGAGGGGATCAGAAGTAATTGCTTGGCCACTTGCTTTGGTTGAATTAAGAACAGTGTCTACATTAACACCATTACTCTTACTCAGAAATAGGAGAAAAATAACTAACTTTATGAATTATAACAGAAACAAAATCCCATTGACACATCATAACTCTTTCCCAGAAATAGGAGAAAAATAACTAACTTTACGAATTCTAACAGGAACAAAATGCCAGAATGCATATCTTGTTGATTTTGAACTCTCACATGTATGGCTCATGAATCAAACACAACTACAACTACAAGCACACTTTACTGTGATTTAATTAATATGATGGAAAATTCGTTTTGGGAATGAGAATTTGCAATCCTATAAGATGATGAAATGATCAATTGTTTTCATAAATATGTAATTTAGGCTCCTGGATCTGCATCAGAAGAATAGACACAAATTGAGAGTGTTTTATATCCATTATATTTTAAGTCTAGTGGAAAGATCGGAGAGCAAGGCTTTCTTATGATACCACCAGAAAAATGCCAAACTAGTTTCTTCAGCATTGATGCTTTTTCTCTCAATTATAATACAATATAACAGAATGTTTAAAGAACAAAATGGAAAGATCACATAAAGTGTGAAAACTCCAGCGAAAAGGAGAAAAGAGAAAAAAGCATCAGCTATATCACTGGAATCAATATATATAACTCTTAAATGAAATTATACAAGATGCAAAACTACTGATCTATAAATGTCGATTGACTAAATACTTACTTCCAGTCAGGTTGACAGCATCTCCTAAGCGAAATCCAACTGATTGCTCAAATGCCCCCAAATTAGACACACGATTAGACTGGATTGTAGTGCCCTCTGTGCAACTGAAAGTCACACTCTATTAAAATTTCATGTTATAGAGTACAATACAACTACTGCATTAACAATGATTCAACGGCAGACTAAGAACACAAACTCAAATTCGACAAAACCTATCCACCAGCCAAAATAAATTATCAAAATAATACTACAAGATCATAATTAGAGAAAGTAAAAACATTAAAAATTGAGCAAAACATATACTGACTGGATGTCCTTGAAGATTAAAAAAATAATAATAAAAAGAAAAAGAAAAAGAAAGGGAATCAACTATAAAAAAGTTCATCTCAAGAAACCTATTTGTGAACAACAAGTATATTCAGACCTTTTCAAATCCAGAAAAATAATAAACCCATACAAAAATCCCAAAACCTCTTCACAATTAATGTTTGAAGAAACCAAAAAATTAATCAATACATCCCCTTCAGATTGAAGCCAAAGCATAGTGGAGGGATGCATTCTCCCCCACAAGTCTCCTCTGTTTTCTTCTCCATCTTCACAAGAAACACGATTGTTTCCTTCCAACCATATCACTCATAGAAGAGCCAAGACAATGCATCTCTGGAGTGTCTTGGCTATCCTCCCATCCCAAACACAAAAGTATATTAATAATGCCACAGAATCTCAGTTCAGAATATCAAGATGCTTTTGAAATGAAAATTTTGTGTCTCTCTAAGCCTCAAAACATTTGAAAGAATTAAAAACTTAAACAACCAATTCAATCTGATTAACTACACCACAGGTAGATGTGCCAGCCTAGAAACTAAATGCTTAAGTTATGCACCTCATATACCACAAAAGAATAGTTAAATAGTTTCCTGAAAAGAAATTAATCCCCATCCAACTAATATATCAGTGAACCACAACCTTGGCCATCTATTTGTTAAATTCAGATTAAGCACAAGAGAGGACACAGCTTTCTTTTATCCAATTCACTAGACATTAGCCCCTCCATTTTTCCCCTCACAGAGAAAAATTTTAAGGGAGCAAAATGGGATAAAAAGATTGCACAAAATGGAAAGCAGATAGCAGACAAAAGAAGAAATTTACAGTTTTCCGGAATTGGATAACTGAGAATCAAAGCTCGGCATTCCGCTGGCTGCTTCCTTCTCATCTTCTGCCCCAGGCTTCACTTGTCTATTTTCGCAGGCATTGACATCATTACAACCTTCTTAGTCTTCCAAAATAAATTAGAATTCCTCACTCTTACCCTAAAACTAAAATACAAAATAAAAAAAAAAAAGATACCACAGATCTTAGAATGTCCGTTCCAAATAAATTAAAATAAAATAAACTAATTTACACTCCCTCCCAACAATGCACATAAGCAGAAACCTATGCAACCACAGAGATAACTCTCTATAGAAGCATTAGAAATCAAAACTACCTTATTTTGGTTCACATTCTTACACCAACCAGACAGACAAGATTTATAACATAGTACTAATAACCGTCAAATAACTCCACTAAAATTAACTATTTATTCTCCAAATGAATTATTTAATACTCCAAGAAAAATAATCCCAGCAGTTGGGTTTGACTGGAATATAGAACATGCCGAAAAACCCAGAGTCACAAAAGTATTTGAACATAATAACCCCAGATAAAGTAGCTTTCAGAAATCACACCCATCTATCTTTCATCATAACAACCGCAAATAAAGCAGCTTCCAGAAATCAAAGTCATATATCTTTGGTCACAACAACCCCAGAAAAAGCAGACTTCGGAAATCAAAAGTTATATATCCTACTTGTATGGAAGAAATTGGCAGTATCCAAAATCCAACATAAAGAAAAGACTAAAAGGTTTTGCAATTATAAGAGCATTAATTTAAACTAGGAAAATCTGAGCTATTGCCTGCATAATTTCAATACCAACTGCTATTTCTCAAAAGTCAAAGTCAGTAATATAATCTAAGTAAACGGTAAATACGTTTTGAAGAAAATAAACAAAAATATGTGCCACCAACGATTCTATGAAGCTAAATTAAAGGAAAGCTCTATAAGACTCTAAATACAAGAGCTTTCAAAGATAAAACTTATCTTCTTCAAGACTAATTCAAGTTAAAGAAATTTAAGAAATGACCAGAGAAGTGTTGAAGCCAAAATCAACCATAAAACACAAGAAAACATTACTATCCAGTGCTATTGTAAAATGTGTTTCCCAAATTTATGAGACAATAAAAAATCCCTACACTGATTTAACAACAATTCTACTTACTCATTTGCCAGAATCAACCACGAAGCATATAACAACCATTCAAATAATTAAAAACAGACAGTACAAGATCCCTAACTATAAACGAATACGACACTATACTACCACAGGGCTCAAATCAACAATGAATCACTTAGCTGCTTCTAAACAACAAAGTCGCCTACTATAACATGTCTTGTGGAAATTAGATACCAAACTAGCATAAAAAGGGGAAAGGAAAAAGAAAATTAGAGAAGCACAAAATTTGCGGCAACCCAACAATACCCAGAAGGTAAATTCAAAGAGGAAAACCATAAAAATAAAATAAAAACCCTAATTTAGAGTAGCTATAAAGAACATAGTGTCCCATCCTAACATAAAGAAATAAACACTCAGCAAAAGAGCAATTCCGAGAAAACCATTATCGAAAGGAAAACACTACAAGAACTTCAACCCAGAAGCTTCATAAATTGAAACTCATCTATACCAAAATGCACTTTACTAAGTTTTTTCACTAATCGAGCTGTACCCACATATAAAAATCAGCAACAAACAACAAAAAAGAATTAAAATAAAATCAAAGAAAACCCTACTCGAAGCTCACTAGAATCAAATTCATCTACTTTGAACTTGAAGTAAATAGTAAATATTTGATTCATAATATAGAAAATGATCAATTTGACTCACAGCAAGCAAAAGTCTGAACTGAGTCCAGCTGATGAATTTTTTTTGTTGTTGTTGTTGATGATGATGATTTGATGATGCTGATGATGATGACTTTATTTAATTTTTTGTTTATTTATTTAATTTTTTTTTTTTTTTGGGTGTAAGTTGGATTTAGACAGAGGATCGTTCCAAACTTTCCAATCTCTAGACGTTTGCTTCTGCGTAGAAATCTTCCACTTTCCAATGAGTATGATTTTTTATTAACTTTTTTATATTCTTCAATGCTTTGACATGAAATTGTTTTGTATTTTTCAGTCTTTTCATATTTTACATAATTATGTTAAGCCCCCTACTTTCTTATAATTTCTTAAGAAATTACATAGTATATGAAATTGTACATAAAACGTCTTTTTTCTACTAAAATGACTTTGCCGCCCTTCACTGTCGACTTTGCCAAGAAAAAGAGAGTAATCTTTGCCAAAGAAGCAGGCTTGATCTCAAAACTTACGTATTAGGTGCCTCAATAAATAAGAGTCTTACTACTTTTTCTTGCACTTTTGGATTTGTGATCATGGGCGGACACAATTAAGATCTAGGAGAGATTTCAGCTTCTTCTAAAAGAATAAAATAAAAAGAATTTGGGTATTTTTTTTATATAACAAAATATTTGTAGTTTAGTAGTAAGAGTGTTATTTAATGGTTTCAAAAACATGGTTCAAATTCTATTTACCTTGTAATTTTGTTTTTTAAATATTTTGTGGAAATTACTTAGAAAAATGATACTTTTGCAAATGTGTCCACAATAAGCTCCAACATTTAAAATAAATATTTTATTAGTATTTTTTAAAATTTTAAAAGAAAATGATAGAATTTAAATTTTTAAGACTTTAAATGTATTCTAGTGAATAATAAAAAAAATTAAGTACCGAAATTAAATTAAAATTTTTTAGACTAAGTCTCCAATAATTTAAGTGTTTGGGACTGCCATTGTCTATGATTTACAATGAAATTGTAAATAAATTTTGTTAAATAAGTATGTCAACTAAAAATAAATATATTAAGGTAGAAATACTCCAATAGAATCCCATACATGTACGATGATACAACAATTCTTTCTTAATGAAACTTGTTGCTTCAAATGGTCATTTTACTATTGTAAAAATCACACTATCAAAAGTGGCATAAACGTGTGTCATTAAATTTAATTAACGGTTCATAAAATTAAAATTAGTTAGGAAAATATTTTGATTTCAATTATTCAAGATTCAATTTACTAGCTATCAAATTAGTTAAACATGTTTTTTTAAGATTAAGTAATAAAAAAGAACAATTATAAGCCATCTAAATTTCTATAGTTTTCTTTTAATAAAATGTATTTTAACATTAGCACAACACAATCTTTGTTAATTATCTTATTATCTTTTCTTCACCAAAATATTGTTAATTAGTAGATCAGATTCAACTCAATATTAGCCAAAGAATGATTAAAAAAAAAAGCCAATAAACAGAGCTAATAATTTAAAATGTTTAGTTTTATTGTTGATTTAGAAAAATACTTATCAGTAATTAAAAATAAAGTTATATCAATTAACCATGAATATTACCTATTAATTATTAAGTAATTAATTATTTATCCACTAAATTAAATCAATAGTGATGATTAAAATATTTAAATCTAAATTTATTTAGAAATTTTATTATTAATACTGTAAAAATTAATAAAGCATTATAAAATAAATTTTCTTTAAAATAAAAAAAATTTGAGTGCGAAAGGATACTAATGTCCTTTTGACAAGCCGAAGGACCTATTCGATACAGACAGATAAACTATGTGTCATTTTGGAGAAAATGTAAAACGTTTGAGACACGGATGTGTTCTTCCCCCATTATTTTCTATTATAATATTTCTTCACTGTGAATTGTGTCAGAGATACAGGCACAGTAGCAATGCAGCCTACCTTTGCTTACTGTCAGTAACCGGTGAGCCGCAATCTCCTATAGGGACTAGCACAAACGGTCAAGCATACTAATATGATCTTGCCACGTGTAATGATGCTGATCACGTCATAACATTTTTAAGTTACAGTTTGGTTGATTGTGTACAAAATCGTAGATCAGTTGCGGATGGCTACAATTCCGCTTTCTGCTGTTAGCATTATTACTGTCTTCAATCTTCAAAGTTAAGTCAGAGATGTACCGACAAGTCGATTAGTACGGCGATAAAATAAATAAATAAAATTAGTCTCCCTAATTTATATTTAGGCAGTAGATAAGTTGCATTACCTTCACGGTAAAGTACTGATAAAAACTCTCAAATCATAACAGGAAATTTATAAGAATAATCAATTTTTTTTTATAATTTTTAAATTTAACGTACTAAATTTTTTTTTATTATAATTAGTTAAATACTCTATTATTGGACAAAACTATCCTCGTTAATTTTAACAAATTTTTAAACACATGCCACTTAATAAATTTCATCACATTTTCCAGCACACTTCAAAGCTTTTAATCCTCAACAACTTAACAAATCTTCATCACTCTCTATAAACTTCATTATTCTCAGCAAATCAACAAATTCAATCAAACAAGTATTGCATAATTGAAGATACAATCATCAATTAGAAAACTTGTTAAGGTTAGTGTTCTTATAACAATATAAACTTTTAATATATTGAGTTTGGCAAATAAGTTTTGAAATTGAAGTTTGTTTTGTTGTAAATGGTATTATTTTTCATTCATAAAACATTGGGATTCATAAAGTACTTAGTTTGAGTTGAGAAAAGGAAAAAAAATAGTTCAAAACATCAAAAACCCGAGCAAAACCCGAAGCCTAGAACAAGTGAGACAGGCAGTGGGACATGTGCCTGTCTCACATAAAAACAGAACTGTTTATGTGAGACAGTAATGGGGACAGGCGTGTGCCTCACATAACCAGCTTCGTGTTTATGTGAGACGGATGTTCCCGCCGCACGTAACCGCTTCGTGTTTATGTGAGATGCGACCGTCCGCCACATAACTAATTTTGTGTTTAAGTAAGACGGGCACTTGTCCCACTGCCTGTCTCATCAAAATGACACGTCTCACTAAAATTCAGATATTTTCTGAAAGTTATAACTTGGGCTACATGTGTCCGTTTTAAACATATAATATACCGTTTCGAAGCTTGTGACGAGACGAATGAAATCCAAAAATGTGTACTCAATTGTATGACATGTTTGAACTAAAATTTTGCTTGAACTTAAGTGCAATAAGAACCTATGTGCCGTGTATTCACTTTATTTTGTAGCATGTAATCTTATTTATTTTATTTTTTTTAATGATTTTTAGGCTGAATGGATTCGGTCGTACTTCAATTGTGTTACGACGGTTGGTGGGAGACGTTGGAAGATGGCCGTATGGAGTATGTGAACGGCAAGAATACAACATTTTTAGTTCGAAAAGATTGTACATTTGATCAATTTCAAGCATGAGTGCATGAGGTTTTGCTAATAAATCCTAATGAGTATAGTATGATAATGAAGACAACTTTGAGGTCTAGTAACACAAGCTATCGTGCATGTTCACTACTAATGGACATATTTAATGATAAAATGGTGAAGGTTGTGTTGCACATGGCTGCTGATGTTGTTAACTATGGATGCATTCCTATATTTGTCACCACAACTCCTCAAGTTTCGGCCGAAGATCCTGAGCCACTTGTAGAAACAGAAAGTTCGTTTAGAGCAAATAACTTTGTCCCTGATATTAAAGAGGAGGTGTTATCACAGTCGATGTTGTTGCGGGAACGTTACTCTCCATTCCATGAAAACAATGACACTGTTGATGAGAACGACATTACATTAACGGAGGTTGAGGAAGAAGTGCTACCACTAACGACATTGTTAGGCCCGTATTACTCTCCATTCCATAACAATGATTTCCACGACAATGATTATCCTATTGATGATGGGGGTATCGATCATTCCAATATACCTACCAATGATGAAGATGAGCATCAATATGATATTCCTGTTAATAACAGAGATAATCGACATGTTCCTCGAATGGCCCACTCGAGGAGGCGGGCAACAGTTGATCCCTTCGTGAGTCTTGCTCCAATTTTACCTTCAAACTTGGTTGCTCCAGATTTAGTGAGAGGTTGTACTTCTGGTGATATTAGTGTGGGTAAGTTGTTCGCCGAGAAGAACGAGTTAATACTAGAACTGCGTAAAGTAGCCTTGAGGGATAAGTTTGTTATCAAGATTGCACGGTCCACAATGACGCGCTTTGAGGCCCATTGTTCTTCGGAATCATGTAAATGGCGTATTTGAGCAACGAGAGGTACAAATGAGCATAATGTTCCTTGGGTTGTAAAAAGAGTTGATAATGAACACACTTGTTCTAATGACATGTTGCCAAGTGGTCTCCGTCAAGTAAGGAGTCAGGTTGTTGGTCACCTTATCGCGGATAAATTTATCCAAGATAAACAGATATATGCTCCAAATGACATTAGAGCAGACATGCAGCAGGAATTCGGTGTCCAGTTAACGTACCAGCAAGCATATCGGGTCAAAGAAGTTGGTCTTGAAATAGTTCGCGGGAACCCTGTCGAATCATACAACTTACTCCCCAAATACTCTCATGTTTTGAACAAAGCGAATGAGGGTACAGTTGCTCACCTCGAGTGGGATGGAAATGATAATTTCTTATACTACTTTGTAGCGTTTGGATCTTCCATCAAGGGTTTCATGCAGTATATAAGGCCTGTGATTGCTGTAGATGGTACTCATCTAAAGGGGCTATATCGTGGAAGCATGTTCGTGGCAACATGTTCGAATGGTAATAATCAATTGTATCCGTTAGCCATTAGGGTGATGGATTCGGAAAATAATGATGCTTGGGAATGGTTTATGGCAAAATTACATGGAGTTATTGGCGATGTGCCAGAGTTAGTAATTATTTCTGATCGATGCACTGCCATCAAGAGGGCTGTTATGAAAGTATTTCACACTGCTGCTCACGATATTTGTTTCTACCATGTGAAAGGTAACATTAAGTCAAAATTCAAGATGTCGAAAGCTCTTTAGGATGAATTTGAGCCTGCCTTTATTAATGCAGCAAAAGCATATGGACACGAAGAATTTAAAAATCAACTTGAAGGGTTGTGGATGCTTCACTCGGGTGCAGCCGATTACTTAGAGAATAATATGGGTACATGTAACTGGGCAAGATCTGAGTTTGAAGGTAGGAGGTACAGTATAATTACCACCAATATCGCGGAGAGCATCAATTCTTTCATGAGGGAACCACGAAAATTTCTTGTTACTCATCTTGTCGATCATTTTAGAAAAACCTTGTAGCAATGGTTTTATGATAGGAAAATTGTGGCTGAGTCGATTGTTGTGCAAATTTTATTGAACTCGTAAGTGCACGAATCTATTGTAGAATAGATCAATGGTGACGAGTGTCGATCCCATGAGGAGGTGGATTTTAGTTGCTTGTAGAATTAATTTTCTTAGTGGATGATTGGATTTATAATGAAAATGATGTAGGCAATATTTAACTTAACACTGTTGGAATAAACTATTAAAATGAAATGCTTGGATCTCCGGATCTGTCTCAACATGCACTATCGTCTTAACATTCATTATTAGTACCAATTAAATCATGAAGGGGGAACTTCCACTCATCATGAACCACACTCTAATAGATATGGTGCTAAGGGCTTCCCGTGCCAAATAGTAATAACCTTGCTTGCGAGGAGGCGGTTATTCCAAATAGATATCCAGACAAGATTATTACTATTTGTCTACGAAAAGTCAAAACAACCACATAAATTAAAGGGGAAGGAAGAGTAAATTTACCAAATTAAGCCCATGGAGCATGTTGAGACTTCACCTTCAACTCAAGCTTGAAAAGAAATTAGCCACTCATATTTGAACTAGGGGTAAAATGGGAATTTTATTAAAATACGTAGAAAATACAAGATGGAGATGGAATTACAGAAAATGGAGCTAAAAAATGGATTTAGGGGTGTCAAATTAGGGGAGCCCTTTTTATAGATACACCGAGTAAATCACGCTTTGGCTGATTAAATCAATTTGACGCTCGTGGGATTGCGCCACGTGGCAAGTTTCTATTGGATAGAACACATCATCGTGGCTGTTATTCTGTATATGCATGTACCGCATACACGTTTTTTCCATCCATTAACATTCGCCATGTCACCGGCAACATTTTTGGTCCATAAGCTCGTGACACGCCATCGGGCCAACGCCATATCATCATCAATCTTCACGCTAATGCGGTCAAAGCCACATCATTCGTCCAATTAGATGCAGCCACGTCATCGTATAGTGCCACGACATCGTGCATGTGCTACGTCGGCCAAGATACAAGACAGTGAATCTTTGGTGAGCGAATGTGTGTGACAAGACCGTATATATCAACCATACCGTATGTGTAAACAGTACCGTATATGTGAACAATACCATTTTTCTTTTTATGCTCCTCCTAAGGTTTTCGACTGTCCTGAGTTCAAAAGTGTTATCCGTTTTTTCATCTGATCTTTCGTTTATTGTGAAATGGCCATGATATCCCCTAAAATACATAAAATACTTAATTAAAATAAAACATACATAATTAAATTACAAGGGACTTAAAGACATAAAAATAGGGATGTTAGTGAGACTTGGAGTGTAAAATGATGATTTTCTCCATTATAAATACACACTTTCTAGTACTCAACATCGATAAGTACTCAATTAACAAAATAGGTTGACAAGATAGTTGGTGAGAGGAGAGTTTTGGCCGAAATAATGACTGTTCATCTTGTGTCTTAGCATCGATTCCATGTTTTGGGGGGTGGTATAAAGAAAGGGATAGTTGACATACAAAATAAGACTTGCTCCTGTAGAGTATTCTAACTTGATCAGCTTGTATGTGCGCACGCAATTGCTGCTTGCCTGACAGTCCGAGTGGATTACATAAGTCTTTGTTCGAAATTCTACTCTAAAGAATCATTGGTCATGGCATATACACAACCAGTAGAGCCAGTTGGCGACATGGCAGATTGGGACATTCCAGCTGAAATTCAAGAAATTACAATTAACCCACCAATCGAAGTTCCACCACCTGGCCGTCTTCGAGAGCTCAGGATACCTTCCCTCGGTGAGGACGTTAATCGAAGGACTGTGAGATGCGGCCGGTGTAATGAACTGAGTCATAACCACAAGAAATGTAAGAATCCCATTGCATCGAGTTCAAACTAATTGTATTGTTCTAATTTATTCTGTGTTTTCAGCTCTTTTTTTTGTGTGCTTAACAATTAAATGTTATGAAGTATTTTATTTTGTGTCCAATTCCAAATTAAACTCGTAACATATATCGACAATTACTGATAAAGCGGAAACATATCAGTGGAGCAAAAATTTTAATCTATTATAATAAACTATTTGAGAGGGTACAATGGCTTACAAGCCAATATCGTCATTAAATATATCTACAGCAATTTTCTTCCTTAAATATTGCCCGTGGCTACCATCAAAATCAAGTTTTAGTCGAAACATCAAATACATGATAAACATCAACATAAACACACCGCAATCGCCAGTTCCAAACTCTTGTTGTGGCACGCCTTTAGCGATCCTTACTTTCCACGAGTTGACACTTTGCAGCTCAGGTCGACTGTTGTAGAATCTGAAATCTTGCAGCCACTGCGGGAAGATGACATTTAATGGCTTGAATTGACGTATGTATGTTTTATCGTCGCGAATTGCCACTAACGAGTCGTAAATTCTTATCCTCTTCACACAAAGCTTTACTCGTGCCATCACCCAATGATCACCACCCAAAAGCACAGGAATAAATAACTGCAAAAAAAAAAATTCATATTATCATCATATTTTAGCTGTCCAAACATCATAAACATAATATAGTACGCAAGATTGAGTAGCATTACGAACCACGTCAATGTCTGCAAATCTCTTCGACATTATATCTTCATGCCCATCAATGTAGCTGTTTAAGTTGTTGCTCTACTGTAATGAATGGATGGTACAGTCACCATTATTCCATAACTGCTTCAAAAACACCTATTACATATATTACCCGAGGATTAACAAATTAACAAGATTTCGAGCCATTATAAGATAAGAAATTATAATAATCAGTAATTGGATAATTCACTCAGTACCCAGAAAAACGTGTCTGTATGCGTGACCCGCTGAGGTAAGGCATTTGGATATTGGCGTTGCTTCTGACTGATCAAGTGGAAATATGCATGAATATATTGTTGATCAATATAAATAAGTCAACTTATAACAGCATTTGGTCCAAAAAGTAAAATGAACAACAGGCTCGACATTTTTACCATTGAGAACACTAACCTCATCACAAAGCCATCCCACCGAGGCATTGCCCAACAGTATTTCAAAGAACTGTTTAGACCATTGAATGGGACGATCCACAGTAATCCTACCAGCAAACCATTGATGAAACTCCTCAAATAGCCTCGGATCTTCAAGGCCCCTCAGCGAATTTATATCAACACTCGTGTTTTCATCAATCTCATAGTCCGTTATTTCGAGTAGGAGAGGAGGTCTGACGTTCCGAACTCTCTTGAAAGGAGGAACAAAATATGGACTGTTAAACACATGCGATGGTCTATACAGACGCCCGAACTTACTTACGCCAGGAGGGGCCTTCGTGAGGATTTGCACATTGTTATCACTTACGTCCCCATACAGACTATACAACGACATTGGAGTTTGATCATCATGGTTGTCAGCATTAGTGTACGGCATATAGTCATTCGGGTCCTGACAATTCGATAAATACATAATATTAAACATCATATTATCAATAAGAAAACATAATTGCTGTATGGTTTAGGGTTTACTGTTGGTTGTTAAACTTGCTTACCACATGCGATCGGCCAATCGGAGAATCACTATGTGCGTGTTTTGCAGAACCATAATTAAATGAAGCCATAAATCCCATGACTGCTTCTCTAAACTGTTGTTGTTCTCTTTGCTCAGCCTGAAATTCCGACCTCAGTTCGTGAATGGACCGGTCAATACTGTCGATCCGTTGAATGACATAATCATAACGGAACTTTGTCCTCTCTTATTATCATGAAAAAAAAATAAAGAGAGAGCGCGAAAATCAAATAAATTTGAAAAAGAAATAATCTTTTACAACAAAACTTAACCTCTGGATGTGGTGTGTCATCATAATCATGAGCGGGCTCGTTATGTTCGTCGGTAGGAAGCTGATTCTCAACAAGATTTTGCTGCGCCTGTGTTGGGTTCGTGGTCTCGTGTTCCTCCTCTTTTCTCTTTGTAATACGTGGGGCGTTGATTGAAGGTCGATGCTGCACAAAGTAACATACAATTTAACTAAAAACCAAGCAAAAAAATCTCAACAACAAGATTTTATTTCATATCATAGTACGATGCAGTAACAGATACCCACATCGAGAACCCAACTTGGGATATATGACACGTAAGCCTCCACACTCTTCCAATATGAAGACACTTTTTCCTTTGCGTCCGGATTGATAGTTTGTAAAATCTTTCCCTCCTATAAAAAATACCACATTTGAAGTTGGTGTAATTATCTAATACAACGTTTCACGTGTAATGTAAAGTATTTATATACATACATTAACAATTATATATTACTTACAAGACGAGAGTTGTCATTCATATAGGTTTTCACTGTATGATTCGAGGAATCTTTTTTCTGGTTTTCACAACCCATTCTACTGGCAGACCTCCAATCGCCTCAAAAATCCATGTCTACATGAAAAAAGGTATAAAGTTATAAAACGTCTCATTAAATATTCATTACTACAAAACAAAGTTGTAAAAAAATTTTCTCCACATACATGCACTCCAGACGTAAAGCCGTAAACATTGTATTTTTCAATGTTATGCTTTGGTTTGTCTTCGCAAGCCTTCCTAAATTTCTCGGCTTTTCCATTCAATACATTGTCGAGATTGTCGTATATCGTTTCCCACGACAAACGACCCCGCGATTTACTTGAAAGTGACCAATCTCGTCAACCTCGTTCAACAACGAGAAATTAATTTGACAATGATCTTTTCTTCCATTGAGTACTCTGTCTGCAAAGTAAAACAGAGCGATCTTTAGCGCATCCATGTCATCCATATCCTTGAAGTCTACGTCCATAAATCTTGCATCGAATTGTGCAAGATTAATCTTGCGAAACAAGCCGCCAAAATACTTGTGAAGCAACCTATGCACTGTTTTTTGGTTTTTTAGTACGACATCTTTCCCATAGCAAAGTCCGGTTACTAGCCACCATTCTCCAACCGATAAGCGTATCAAATTTTCACAAATTTCAAACCACATTTGATCTTTTTTTTTACATTCCCCATGGAACACTTGCTTAGCAACACATTGTGCACAATTACGCCACTGAAAGGATACTTTCGGTACTCTAGGAAATGTCCAAATATGTCATCCTTAAACAGTTTCAACTGTCGTTTCGTTAATTTATCTCGGATGGCTTTGACGACTGTATCTAGTTTACACATACTTGTGATACGTTCGGGGAAGTGATGGGCATAAGGTATTTTCATGATGCCTACTTCCCTTGTCGGTTCAGGTGGACTATCCTCTTCTATTTCTGAATTCGCCATTTATCTGTAATGGAAACAAAATTAAATTGTTATATATCCCAATTATTAATAAATTCATAAAAATAAAAACCAAAAAAATATTTAAAAAATTAAAAAAAATCCAACACGCAGTGGGACAAGCACACTGCCTCTTTGTGCAACAGGCTCCTGTCGCACGAAGAGGCAGTGCCTATTGGTGCGATAGGCACACCTGTCGCACCAACAGGTGTTGCCAAGCCTGTCGCACGCGGACAGGCATCGCGCGCGCTCGCGCGAGTGACAGGCGCGCCCTTGCGCAAGTGACAGGCGCCTGTCGCTCGCGCATTAGTGCCTGCGCGAGACCTCGAGCGAGTGACAGGCGCCGGTCGCTAGTGCGGGCTGGCTCACGCGGCCTCCCGCGCCAGCCTCTGTCGCTCAAAAAGTGTGCGCCGTCGGCCTCCCGTTACATTTTTTTCCCGACCACTAATTATAGTGTCCATCAAACTCTATATACAACAAACAATGCATACAAATCAAGAAATTTTCCATCAAACCTTCATTCTACAAATTCTAAACATAAACAATCTAAGTGGAATTTCATCAAACACATAATGTGCAATAGTTATAACTCATCATTCTAGTTAATTTTTTCTCATTTCACCACTCTAACAACCTATAATCATCTACAATGCCAATCATATTCACTCAAATCATTATGGAATGTTGAAACATTCTTACCTAGGGTTAGAGTTTTTTGCAATTCCCTTGATCCGTTTCCAATTTGGATAGAATAAGGTGGATTGAAGCAAGTTTTTTGTAAGTTGTGGTTGTATCTCTTGCCGTTACTGTCGCTGTTCCCATCGCCGGTCGTCGTTTTCCGTTCACGAGCTCTTAGTGAGAGCTTCACTGTGGGAGAGTGACAAGGGTAATTTGGGGCAAAAAATTTAAGTTTGGCTAATTATGATATAAAAATATATGAATGGTTATGTTTGTAAATTATAAATTTTATTTGGTTATTCTTGTAAATTCCCCAATCATAACTGGGTAGATATATTTATGAATGATTGTACAATGATTATCAATGCTCCACGTGGAAGCTGTCTAATATGGCTGAACCCTTATATTTAATGTAAATTACAACATGAAAAATTTATTTATTGGCTCATCTAAATCTGTTATTTATTTTTATATTGTTTTATCAGGTAAATGCTCGCAGGGCAGATATATTTCTACTAATTATTTGTGTAAATCTATCTCACTTTTAATAGATATTTACAATAAATTCACATTATTTCTAATAAATACAAATTAGTAAAAATATTTATGTAATTAATCAATTAAATCATTCTTATATTTTTTTTTCTTATTTAGCTTTTTCTTTTACTATTAGAGTTGCTTTAATATAAGTTCTATTCAATTATTTTATCTCATATTATTTTACTCTATGAGATAAAATATCTAGTTGCTCGAAAAAATATGCGTTTTTTTATCTAATACTTTGAGTACTTAATTTTGTAACTTGTAATCACTTTTTGAATGAATTATAATAATTTTTGACATTTTAAATATAAATAACATAAATTCGACAGCCTAATAATTCACATGAATATTGTTTTATAAAGACATTATGTTAGTTTAATTAAAGGTTAATAGTCATTCTAATAAAATAGAATTGATCTTTTAGAAGTAATGAATTTTGTATAAGATAAAAGAAAGTTGAAGTTAAAGTAAAATTTTGATATTTTTACCTCTTAAGAGTAAAATAGTCAATTTAAACTTAAGCTAAAGCAATTTTAGTAGCCAAATAATATAATAAAAAATTTAAGTTACAAAAAAAATTAAGATGTTACAAAAAAAATAAATTAAGATAGATTTAATTGATTAATTCTTCAAAATCTTCTTTTTTTAAAATTTCAAAAAATAATGTGAACTTTTATAATTATTTTTTAGAAGTGGACAAATTTACAGAATATATGGAGTAAAAATATCACCACCCATGCTCATTTAGTTATTATAATTTAGGTTAAGTACTTCTCTAGCCTCTATCTTTTGAAAAATATCTTAGAACAGTCTTAGTGTTAAATATGTAATACTCATATCTTTATATTTCCTTTATTTTTATAATAGTATCCTTACTATAAATTTAAAGTCAGTGTTTGATAAATTTATAATAATCTGGCAAACAATTATTTATGAAAAATAAATTTATTAAATTAATCCTAAAAGTAAAGTAATAACAAAAAATTTACACTTATTTTTATCTTAGGGTTTTTTTTGTTAACTATTTTTATAAATATATTAGTTAATGTTTCCAAGAGTATTTATAGCTAGGGTATAATTGTAAAAATGATAAAAAGGATGCTAAAGTCATGTATTCAACAACAAGGGTGTCTTGAGGCATTTTTTAAAATAGAAGGACTAAACAAATAATTAGCTCAAAATATAAGAATTAATCGAGCATTTTATTCTTATTTTACCTAATTGTAAGGTAGATAAAGTTTATTTTTATTTAAAATTTAAATAGATCTAAATTTAGCTAAGTCTGCATGGATTGAAGTGCATAAATCTAATGATATATTGGTCTTTTATTTTTTTGATTTCTGATTATAAATACTAATTTGTTTGTTTTTATAAAAAAAAAATCTCAAAATACGTCCTTTTATTGTTAAAAAAAATTAATAAAATTTAATGGTTAAACATTAATTTATTTAGGATAAATTTTGAATTATTCTCCACCTAGAAAAGCTGTCTTCAATTTATCTCCAAAAGTACGAATAACATCAATTTACCCCCAAAATTCATTAAATCTCTATTAGTTTTAACATATGACCATTGGGGTATTTTGTCTTTTTATATATGTCAATATCAACTGCACCCAAAAATTTTATCAAAGTTTTATATGCACATTAATGTTTTTGATAAATTTCACTTTGCTTTTTTATTTTTATTTTTTGTTAATAATTATGCAATTTTTTTTAATGGAATTATGCATAGTTATCATGAATGGTGTTCATCATTTATAACTTGATAAAATTATAGGTTGAAGATTCAAACGCATATAAACCCCCAAAGTTTGACAAAAAGGCTTATACACCCCTTGATATAGGAAAAATGACGACTACACCCTTAAATTTTAAATTTTTGGCTAAGGTTGCGTTTGGGATTGAGGTGTTATAACTTTTAAGCTACAGCTGTTGTGGAAAAAAAACTATAACTATTAAACAAAAGGTAAAAATATGTAGTAAATATAAATTTTAAATAATCATTTTGAAAAAATCATTAAAGATATAATAAATTTTTCATCATACAAGTAAAAAATTAAATCAATATAACTTCTAATCTACAGCAGCTAATGTTTACCAAACACTTTAGTGCTGTAGCTTAAAAGTTACAGGTGCCCAACCTCAATTCCAAACGCACCCTAAACATGTTAGTTGATTGTCTTTAAGAAAATGCTATTTTACTATTTCTTATGAAAATTATAAATATTACAATATTTTTTCTTGGCAGCACATTGTTAAGAAATAAACATTATATTTTCCACCATTACTGCATAGTACACAGAGCACCTACTTTAATCAAAAACTTTAAAAGAAAAATGATAAAGAAACGAAACAAACACATGTCCTCAAGGTTAAACACAGGGTCTTTATGGGATGTATGTTTGAAAAAAAGAAGGAAAATGTATATGTGGTTTCGATCATAGAATGTGTCAAAGCGAAAGTGTTCATTTAATAAATGCTGCAGCACATACTTGAAATCAGGATGGGTACGGATATTTTTGGCACATTATTAAAGCGACTTAATGCGTTCAACTTCAATCAGTTATGTTATTAGTAGTTGATTTTTTTTAACTTAATAAAAAAGATTTTAAGTCAATTTTTTAAATTTTTGTTTATTCTAAAAAATTCAAATAATATCATTAAAAGATATTTTTTAAAAGCATTTTTATCTAACTAATTCATTTTTATCCTTACTTAAATAAAATATGGGGACTGTTTATCTTTTTAACTTAATAATTTAACTCTCTTAATTTCAAGCAATTAAGTCATTACGTCCTATTTTTTCAACTTAATAAAAACTTTCAGTTATTAAATCATAAAGTTATTAAACCAAATTTTATAACTTTTTAGTTAATCTAAAAAGTTTGAATAATATCATTAAAAAATATTCTCCAAAATATTATTATTTAATTAATTAACTTTCATTCTTACTTAAATAAAATTTAATAATTAGCATTATTACTTTATCTTTGTAACTTGTGATAACATAGTAGTAGACTATTATTATTTTTATCTTTTTATTTTCTTCACATTAGTATTATTTTGTCTTCATAATATTTTATGATTACATTTCATATAAAAACATCATTAACTACAATAAAATTGATTAATATATACTAATTTAAAATATAAAGGGTTGTATTTAGTTAAACATAATTTATGTTATGATAATATATTATCTTATTTAAGTTATTTAATATATTTATTTTTTGTTTAACGTTTATAATTTGTAATGGCACCCATGTAAAAAAAATAATTTTCAATTTTTTTAAGTTAAAAAAACAACTTAACATTTAGTTTTAGCAATTAAAAAAATATCATTTAAATTTAGACATTTAATTTTATTCCGAATTCAAACAATTAAGGCCTGTTCAGATTTCAGACAAAAAAAAAATGTCACCTAATTAATTAGCATTATTATTTATCTCCATAACTAGTGAAAATATAGTACTAAATTATTATTATTTTTATCTTTTATATTCTTCAAATGAGCATCATTTATTTTAATTTTTTTTAATATTCTTGATATAAATACATCATGAACTGCAATAAAATTGATTAATATGTTCAAATTAGAATATTAAATGGTTTTTATTTAGTTGAACATAGTTTATATTATGATAAAATACTATTTTATTACATTTGTTGAGATGTTCATTATTTATATAACATTTAAAATATTTAATGACAAAAATGTAAATGTATTAGTTTTCAAATTTTTAAGTTGAAAAGAAGAATAATTTAATATTTATTATCAAAAATTCAGATAAGAAAAAACAAAAAAACAAAAACATCATTCAAATTCAAACATTAAAATCTATTCAGTATTCAAAATAATTGACGTTTATTCAAATTTCAAACAAAAAAAAAAAACAAATGTTACTTAAGTCTAAAATGCTTAGAGTATTGAAATAAACTATAATTCACATTTATTCTAAGAATACTTGTAAAATCTAGGCTGTAAGATCTTGTTGATTGCATATAACACTGAAAAATAACATAGAAGCTCAAAACTTACAGAGTTGAAATTGAAATTCAATAATTATCAAAACTATGATTCCAAAGTTATAAAAGACATATATTTATAATAACCTTAACATAAGACTCTTTTCTAAAATAAAACTACAAGTCAAATAATAAATAACTAAACAATAAAATTTAAAATAGGCAACTGGAATTCCAATTAATTAAAATATTCCTAAACTCTATAAATTTCAATCTAATTAAAATATTTTCAATTTCTTACTCTACATTATTTCTACTAAGGTGAAAAAAATTTATCCTCAAATTTTGCTTGTTGTAATCTCTAATAACATCTTCATGTGCAAAAGAATTGATCTTCAAAATAAAGTTTCGATGTAGATAAATTTTTTTTGAATATTTCAACTGTTGTAACAATGTCCATCCAGTCATCCAATGGTGTAAAATAAAGAAAAATTATCCACCAATCACTTGTTTTTTTAGACTTTTTCAAAAATATATAATTTTTTTTCTTAGTTGAATTTCTCTTGATGTTACATTTCTTTATACTTTTCTACTTCCGTCTATTGATTGTTAAGATTCCTTTAGTTTTCTTAACAAAATGATGGTTTTCCCCTCAAATGTAAAATTATAATTTCATCCTACAACATTAATTTAGAGGGCAAAATCATAATTTTGTTAAGAAAACTAACGAAATCTTAACGGTCAACAGTGAAAAAATACAAAACAATATAACTTTAGGTAAAATTCAGCAAAAAAAAAATTATGTATTTTAAAAAAAAAAAATCCAAAAAAAATAGTGTATGTAGATAATATCCCTAAAATAAATTCCTCAATTAATAATTTCTCAAACATTAATTACATCGTCGTATTCTTTGTACTGCATATCAACACAATTAAAGAAATTGGTTTTGTCTCATAATTTACTAATTGTTCAAAATGATCTTCTTTCCTTTTCTTCGAGAATAATATGAAACTGTATCAGCAACTATCTCTCCTTGCTCCACAAGATCAAAATATGTATCAACAGTTACCTTTTTTTTTTTTCATAAAATCAATTTATTCATCAAATCTCAGAGATTGAGTAAAATCATTGATTAGAATTTGAGAAATTGATGAAGATGTGAATGACCAGTCAAAATTTTGATCCAACTCATCAATTTTGGCCCCAATAATCAAATATATCTTCCTCGTTTAAATTATAAACAACGGCTTCCTAATCAACTTTCTCTTCCACAAACTTTAAGAACATCTCCAAAAACTTCCCCCAATCTCGTAAGAATATAAACACACATCTTGTTTAAAGATGAAAAGTTCACGGTGACCCTGTTGCTTTATGACACTTAATTTTTTTTTTCCTTTTTTGTCATTTCTTTTAATTTTCGCCTAGTGATGGCAGTGAGATCTAACTTGTGATGGCGGTGACGAATCGAACGGTGGCAGTGATGCGCTAGTTTTGTCATGGCTGCAACAGACAATATGATACCAAACTAATTGAAATATGGAAAAGATTGATAGTGGAATTTGTGGCAACTACAAACAATACGATCCAAATTTTAACTCTGATACTAAACTAATGTAGCAACAGATACAACTGAAGTTGGAGATGGATTGATGGAAAAAAGTAGGATATTTTCAATACTTCGTTTTGTTTGAGAGTTTTTTGAATAATGAAATAAATTATAATTCACATTGATCCTAAATATATTTGTAAATTTAGGTTGTTAGATCTCATTAATTCCATAAAATATTGAGAAATAACATAGAAGCTCAAAACTTACATATAATCTGTAACTGAAATTTAGTATACTCAAATTCTAAAGTTACAAAAGACACAAATTTATAATAACTTAAATCTAAGTCTCTTGTCTAACATAAAATTATAATTTAAATAAGAAATAAATAAACAATAAAATTTAAAATAGGTAGCCAGAATACACATAATTAAAATATTCTGAAACTCTAGAGACTTCAATCTAAGAACAATTTCTTCATTTTCATGTTCTCTCATCAATAAGTCATGGTGTCAGCTAATTATAGTCCCTCCAAAGAATTAGAAAAGCCACTGTGTTTAAGTTGATTATTAACAGCACAATCTCTATTGTTTATTATAAAATTATAAAAGGTAAAGGTTTTAAAAATATTACATATATAAATTCATATCTTTTTAATTTTTGAACTATGATTGATTAATCTATTTTGACGATAAAAATGAATGAGAGGGTTATAGGTAACAAGGTAATCTCACATAAAATTTTCTAAACACATGAAAAATTAGCAATACTATAAATAATATTTTTTGTTATATAATATAGACATTTAATATTGTGCAAATAAATTGAATATATATTAAAAATATGGTTATTAACTTTTGAATACTTCAAAAAAATATAAAATAAAAGGGTGAAATTGGATAATAAAAGTAATGTAAAAAGTATTAGATGGTAACACTTTATTATTTTATTATTGTAAAACTTCACTTAGTTTATACTACATTTTAATGATAGCATTAGTTGACATGTTAATGCATTAGTACATACAATATGTTAGTTTACTCATAAAATAGCAACATTATCCTTCAAATTTAAGGAAGTCATTCTAATTTTTAAATTTAGAAATGTACCCCAACAAAATCATATAGAAAGATAAACAAAGAATAATATAAAAAGAAAGTAGTTTAAAAGCATTTTCTTTTAATTTTGGAATAGTTCAAAAACTTTTGAGGTTTATGTTTCTTGAGAATTTATTAATTTTTTTTGTCTTTTAAATATCTGGGATTGTGAGTTCTTATTGAAATAATAATTTATAATTTATTCTTGATTAACAATGATTGAATAATAATTTATCCTTATAGAAAAAGCACACCTACACTATAAGATTTGGGAAAATGATCACAAACATCCCAAAATTTCAATAAGGGGCACTAAGATCTCTTTTTAACCATAATGTCCTCTGACTCTATACGCCTAAAAAATTGACATTAAAATTTTATAATAAATAAAAATAAGGCATTAAAACAAATGTAATAATATATACATTTTAAAAATAATTTTTATATTTAAAAAATATTTTTATATTTTACAATCTATTGACCTATTTTATTATATTAAAGTAATGTTCAAAAATAAATCGAAACATAATATTAAAAAAATAAATTAAAATTAAAATTATTTTAAATATTGTGTAAAAATAATTTTAATATTATCAATGGGGAGATATTTCGTTAATTGTAAAATCTATTTAACTCAAAAATTTATTTAAAATCTTTACAATAAATACAAAATGGTATTAAAATAAATAAAATAACTTAAAATTTTAATACTATTTTAGATGTTAAAAATAATTTAATTTATTAGTCTATAAGATGATTATATTATTTATATTAAATTTGTATTAATTAAAAACTTTAAAATCAATTTTTTAATTGCTATATTCAAAGGGTATTATGGTAAAAAAAAGAGTCTTGATGTCCTTTTTTATAAACATGGAGATCTCTGTGATATTTCTCCATACTTTAGGGTGCAAGGGTCCTTCTCCCTAAATTTATTAGTTTCTAAGTACTCTAGTGATATGTTGTAAATTGCAACTGATGCAATATAATTTTATCCCATTTTAAAATGTGAAAATTAATTCAGCACAAACAAAAATTTTTTTTTAATGAAGTAAAAAAATAATATGTTGGATCTCTTTAATTTTCTCTTTCTTTTTAAAGATATATTCATTTAAAAAAAGGGTCATTTTATAATGCCATAATTAAAATTTTAACATCAATGTAGTAATTAAAATTACGGCACATGGATCATTGGATTTAAATAAAAAATTTCCACAATTAATTCTAAATAAATAGGTAACATGTTACCTAAGTAGCAGATAATTACTATTTTTTGTTCAAGTAGAATGTTACATTTGCTAATCTTATGTGTGATTTACAAGATTAATGTATTATTTACCACTTAATGTTGATTTACAATTTTTATGCAATATTTACAATTCTGAAGACAAATTTACAACTTTAACATTAATTTACCATTGTTTCTATCAATTTACTAGTTTTATGTGTGCGTTACACATATTTTGTTTTATTTTAGACTTAATGTCAATTTACAAGTTTTATGTCGTTTTCCTTAGTTTTTATTTTGTTTACAATTTCTTCTTCCAATTTACAAGTCTAGGATTAATTTACCCTCTTTTCCATTAATTTACTAATCTTATCTACGGTTTACAAATTTTTTGTTTCATTTAACACTTAATGTTAATTACAATATTTATGTCAATTTTTTAAGTTTTTGTTTTATTTACAAATCCAATGAGCAATTTACCACTCCAATATTAATTTACTATTTTTTCATTCAGTTTATTATTTCTATGTGTGGTTTATAAATTTTTTGTTTCATTTCACACTTGATGTTAATTTATAAGTTTTATGTCATTTTTCTAAGATTTTGTTTTGTTTACAATTCTGAAAACTAATTTACTACTTCAACAGTAATTTACCCCTTTTTCTTTCAACTTACTAGTTTTATGTGTGATTTACAAATCTTTTGTTTTATTTCACACTAAATGTCAATTTATCGGTTTTATGATATTTTTCTAAGTTTTTGTCTAGTTTATAATTTCTTGTTTCGATTTACTACTGCAATATTAATTTACTCTCTTTTTCCTTCAATTTAGTAGCCCTACGTTTGATTTACAAATTTTTAATTTCATTTTACACTTAATGGCAATTTACAGGTTTTGTGTCTTTTTTCTAAGTTTTGCTTTTGTTTACAATTCTAAGGAGTAATTTATTACTCCAACATTAATTTACCCTTTTTTGCTTTAGTTTACTAGTCTGATGTGTGGTTTATAAATATTTTGTTTCATTTTACACTTAATATTAATTTACAAGTTTTATGACATTTGTCTAAATTTATTTTGTTTACAATTTCTTATTCCAATTTACAACTCTAACATTAATTTACCTTTTTTTTTCAATTCTAGTCTTATGTTTGGTTTCTAAATTTTTTGCTTCGTATCACACTTAATGTCATTTTACAAGTTTTATATCATTTTTCTAAGTTTTTATTTTATTTACAAATTCAAAGAGCAATTTACCACTCCAATATTAATTTACTCCATTTTCATTCAATTTATTAGTCTTATGTGTGGTTTATAAATTTTTTTATTTCATTTCACAATTGATGTTAATTTATAAGTTTTACATCATTTTTCTAAGTTTTGTTTATAATTTCAAAGATCAATTAACTACTTCAACAATAATTTACCCTTTTTCCATCAATTACTAGTATTATGTGTGATTTACAAATTTTTTTATTTCATTTCATACTTAATGTTAATTTACCAGTTTTATGACATCTTTCTAAGTTCTTGTTTTGTTTCCAATTTCTTGTTCCAATTTACCACTCCAACATTAATTTAACCATGTTTTCCTTCAATTTACTAGTTCTACGTTTCGTTTACAAATTTTTTTTGTTTCATTTTACACTTAATGGCAATTTAAAGGTTTTATATCATTTTGCTAAGTTTTATTTTTGTTTACAATTCGAAGGAGTAATTTACTACTCTAACATTAATTTATCCTTTTTTTTCCTTTAATTTACTAGCTTTATGTGTGGTTTACAAATATTTTGTTTTATTTCAAACTTATTATTAATTTACAAGTTTTATGTCATTTGTCTAAATTTTGTTTTGTTCACAATTTCTTGTTCCAATTTACAACTTCAACATTAATTTACCATTTTTTCTTTTAATTTATTAGTCCTACATTTGGTTTCTAAATTTTTTGTTTCGTATCAAACTTAATATCAATTTGTAAGTTTTATGTCATTTTTCTAAATTTCGTTTTGTTTACAATTTCAAAAAGCAATTTACTACTCTAACATTGATTTACCCATTTTTTCTTCAATTTATTAGTTCTATATGTGTTTTATAATTTGTTTTCATTTTACACTTAATGTTAATTTACAAGTTTTATGTCATTTTTCTAAATTTTTATTTTTTTTACAATTTTTTCTTCTAATTTACAACTCCAACATTAATTTATCTTTTTTTAATCAATTTACTAGTTTTATGTGTGTTGTACAAAGTTTTTGTTTTATTTCATACTTAATGTCAATTTATAAGTTTTATGTCATTTTCCTAAGTTTTTGTTTTGTTTGCAATTTCAAAGAGTAATTTATCCCTCTAACATTAATTTATCCATTTTCTCTTGAATTTACTAGTTCTTTGTTTAGTTTATAAATTTTTTGTTTTATTTCACACTTAATGGCCATTTATAGGTTTTTTATTATTTTTCTAAGTTTTTATTTTGTTTACAATTTCCAAGACTAATTTATCGCTCAAACATTAATTTATTCTTTTTACCTTCAATTTCCTAGTTCCATCCATAATTTACAAATCTTTTGTTTAATTCCACGCTTAATGTCAATTTACCATATTTATGACATTTTTCTAAGTTTTTGTTTTGTTTACATTTTCTTCTTGTAATTTACAACTCAAACATTAATTTATCCCATTCATTTACTAGATTTATATGTGGTTTACACATTTTTTATTTTATTTCACACTTAATGTCAATTTACAAGTTCTATGTCATTTTTCTAAGTTTTTATTTTGTTTACAATTTTTTTCTTCCAATTTACAACTCTAACATTAATGTCAATTTATAAGTTTTATGTTATTTTTCTATTTTTTTATGTTTTTTACAATTCCAAAACTCAATTTACCACTCCAACACTAATTTACCTCTCCTGCCTTGAATCTACGAGTCATATGTATGGTTTAGAATTTTTTTTTTGTCTTATTTCATATTTAGTTGGAATTTACATTTGTTAGTTTAGGTGAGTTGCCTCAACTTAAATCCAATGTGAAAATGGTTAAAGAGTTGGATTGTTGGCATCCTTTTGAAAGTCTTTGAAAACCTTTTTGTGCATTTTACAATTTTAGATAGTATGATAAAGGCGGACATGAGTTGGGTTGGATAGGGTCGATGAAAATCTAATTCAACCTACTTTTTAATGGGTTGAGATAAAATTCATCCAACCTAATTAAATAAACTTGTTTAACCAAATTTTACCCAAACCTTAAATAATTTGGTTGAGTCAATTGGGTTGAAGGTTAAATCTAAATTTTAAATTGAATAAAGAAAATAATATGAAACTTGAAATGAAACTTATTAAAATCAAATATAAATTTTTTATAACATAAAAATTTTATTCACTATCTAGCCATTTAAGTCTTTATAATTTTACAATTGAGAATTAACATATTATCATTATCATTATTGGTATTATTATTATTGATGTGGATTAGGTTCGGTTAGACTGGTTCATCATAATTAATCCAACCCAAACTAATTATTAATTGGGTTCAAAAAATCAATTCAAATTAACCCAAAATAATTCACCCAATCATATCGAAATTAAATGGGGTTAGATTGGGTTGGATTGGATCCATTGGGTTGGATTGAGTTTGCCACTTATAGTATGAGATTAAAGTGGTATTAACATATTTAGAGTAAGTATGAATTTAATTGACAAATTCATGATGGACTACTAGTATGTTTTAATTTTAATTTAACTAAAAAGTGATAACCTTTATTTTTTAATTATGTGAGTCCATGATAATTTTATGCAAACTTTTTTTGTACGATTATTTTATATCTCATTATTATGTGAGTCTTTTAAAGAAAAATGAAAGACTTGTTTTTCCCTTTTATCAAAAACCTAAAACAAAAGAAATTTAAATATTGTTAAAACTATTAATGTTTTGCTCAAAAGAAAACAAAATGATTTGGTATGTTTAAAGAAGGATTTAAACTTATTGTTATAACATAATTGTTATAATTGGTCACCCCATTATATATATATATATATATATATATATATATATATATATATATATATAAAATAAAGTCATAAATCTATCAATTTTATCTTTAACTTAATTAAAAAAATAATGTTATAACAATTATGACACTATCTAGAACAAAAAAAGTTCAAAATAAAAAATTTAATACAATTATGGAACCATCAACAGCAAAAAAGTTTAAAATAAAAAATTAACTAAAACGACGTCGTCGCCACTTTTTTTAATACTATTTATTGTTTTCCTTTTTCAAAAGTAAAAGGCGGTAAAAAAACATTTTCCTCGAGGCAGAACGTCACTGCAGAAAAAAAAAAAAAAAAGAAAATCAAAACAAAAGGCACCATCTCTAATCTTCATTCACAAATACGAATTTCTCTCTCAATTCTCCAAAATTAATTTGAAGCCAAGATCCGCCAAATCCGACCTCGAATCTGACAGCGCGCGAGCTATAAAATCGTTGATCGCAATCCAGATCGTTCGGAATATAGAGATGGCATCCAGATTGTTGTTCATATTCTGATGGTTGTAAGTTTATGGAAGAAGCCAAGAAGAGCACCCAAAGCATCTGCGGGTTTTAACCCTGAAACTGTCTTTGAACTCCAAAACTCTGCAAATCGGTTTGGCGCACATCGCGTGAGGTAAGCAATTTGGGAAATCATTCAATCGGTCTCGGTATCTTCAATCTAACTTATGTGTGTGTGCGTGAAGGTCCCGGTTTTTGATGGGTCAAATCAATTTGGTGGGATTACTTCTGATGTTCACCTTGTGCTGTGCAGAATATCTTTCTATTATTTCTTCATGATTTTTGTGTATTTGATAAAAAAAATTTTGACTTTTATTTTTTTGGTCCTGCTGAAAATATTTTGGCAGCTCTGATTTGAAGGTTTATTTCAACAACTGTTTTTATTTTTTAAATGGACTGAGCGAAACCCTTGTATTACCCCAGAAGATTTGCTAGCTTTTGAAGATGCTTTAACGAAGACAGCTAGTCGTAATGAAGAAAAGTAACGTATGATTAGCTTGCTTATATGAGGCACTGGGAACAAGTTGAATTGCAAAGGAGAAAGGCCATGTTGTAGCCTCTCGTGATTCTATGTAGAGAATTCTTGATGAAGGCAGAAATATGACGATTGGGGTGGTCCGCTAGTCGTTAATTAGGGATTAAATTTCAATTAAAACAGCATTTAACCGCTTGTAACTGGTTAAATATAATATAATTAAATTTTTTATTACATTATAATTATTGTGAATCGTTGATCTAATCTAACCGTTTACAATAAATATAGTATTAATACTGTAATTTTAATCACGTCATTATAAAATTTTCTTTAAAATAAAAAAAGAATGAAGAGGTTCATGCATGAGAGCAATTATATAAAACATGTTTATTTACAATTACTTTAATTATTTTTCTTGACGAAGTGTGCTAAACATACCAAAACAAAAGCATATTTTAACAATTATTATAAGACAAAGTCAGAAAGACTTCTAGTCAAATATTCTTAAAAAGCCATTCAAAAAAATCTAAACACAAACCGCTTTAAAATTTATGCTTATAGGTTATTTTAAAAAATATTTATGCTTATATGATTATTTGCTTTTATATCACACAAGTTGTCCTAAATAGTCCAAATTCATTTCACACGTACGGTACAAGATATATGAAATTTCCTATTTACATCACTAGAACGATGTCATTATGCATTTTTTTAATTCAAATATCAAAGCTAACTTGACATCAGCCTAGTGAACTTTTTTGGTCCGACGTTGATAATTAAGTATTATGCATTTATTATGAGAGTCAAGTTTCTTTTTCTATTAAGGTAATATTTTTAACTTTTAAGAAGTGTATATATGCGTGTTTGTAAAAGCAGTGACTAGGTTCCAACATATGTAACTTAAATCAATTTCTAAGTAGTTTCTCATGATTCCTTAATTGTTTGGCTGAAAATAATTGAGTTATACTTTTAAGTTGATGTAAGTAATATAATATGTAACTTAGCAAGAAATAAATAAGTACTTCTTTTTATATCACTGAATACAATTCTTAAATATTACATCAGATTGTAGAATACAAAACCATAGCTACGTAAAGGTAACATACGCGTTAGAAATTCATCAAAATTTGCATGTGTTAGAAATTCATGAAAATTTGTAGAGACATGTCTCGACACACACACAAACACACACAATTTGTCTTCAAAAGCTCAAAAAAAATGAAAAAATGTTATTTAAATTCGGACATTAAGTTTTATTCAAAATTTATATTAATTTGGGTCGATTTACATTTCAGATAGAAAAACAAATGCTATCTAAGTATAAAAATGCCCAGAGTACTAAAATAAAATATAATTCACATTGATTCTAAGAATACCAATAATACCTCGGTTGTTATAACTTGTTGATTCCATATAATATAGAAAAAAAACACATAAGCTCAAAACTTACACTGAGTCTGAAATTAAATTCAATAATAATCAAAATTTCAATTCTAAAATCACAAAATACGCATATTTGTATCAACCTAAACCCAAGACTCTTTTCTAAAATAAAATTACAACTCAAATGAGAAATACCTAAACAACAAAACTCTAAATAGGTAACTAGAATACATATTAATTAAAAATATTCCTAAACTCCATAAATTTCAATGTCATTATGATTTCTTCAATTTCTTACTCTTCATTATTCTGGCCAGGATGGAAAAAATTTATCCCTAAATTTTGCTCGTTATAATCTCTAGTAACATCAGCATAAGTAAAAGTATTGATCTTTAAAATAGAGCTTTGATGTAGAAAATGAATTTTGAATTTTTCAACTTTTATAACAATGGCCATCCAATCAGTCCAATGATGTAAAATAAATTCTTAAATTACTAATTTCTCTAACATTACGTTGGCGTATTGCTCATGTCCATTTTCAACACAGTTAAAGAAAAACGATTCTATCTCATAATCTACTAATTATTGAAAAAGATCTCTTTTTCTTTCTTCAAGCCAATCAACAGAACAATATGATATTATTTCGACAGTCACCTCTCTTTTCTCTACAGGATCAAAAAATGCATCAATAAGATCAAAAGATATATCAATAGTTACCTCTTCTCATTCCATAACATCAATATAATCAACAAATCTCAGATGTTGAGTTGAATCAATGATTAGAATTTGAGAAGTTGACGAAGATGTGAATGGCCAATCAAAATTTTTGTCCAACTCATCAATGTTGGCCTCAATAATCAAACACACATCTTCCTTGTTCAAATTATCAACAACAGCTTCATAATTAACTTTCTCTTCCAAAAACTTTAAGAACATCTCTACAAACTTCCCACAATCCAGTAAAAATAAGCACACATATTGTTTAAAGATTAAAAGTTCACGGTGACCTTTTCATGGCTGCAACTGTGGCAGAGGGCTACTGAAAAGACAATGCTATGCTGTGATAATTGACTAGAAGGAGCTCTCAAGTTTGATGGTGGCATCTGTTGGTAGCAAAGATGACCCGAAATTGATGGCGGTAGTGTGGTAGCTAGGGTTTGCTGATTTTTTTGGCTTAAGCTTTTTCCTTTTTCCTTTTTTGTAATTTTTCAACCAAAATAAATCCAACTTAATGAATTGAAATATGGAAAATATAGATGGTGGAATATGTGACAACTACAAACAATATGATCTAAGCTTTTGACACTAATTCCAAACTAACGCAGTGAAAGGTATAATTGAAATCAAAGATGGATTGATGGAAAAGGATATGTTCATTTTTAATACTTTGTTTGAGATTATTTTTAAATAATGAAATAAACTATAATTCATTTTGATTCTAAGAATATCAGTAAATATAGGTTATTAGATCTCGTTAATTCCATATAATACTAAAAAATAACACAGAAGCTCAAAACTCATTTAGAGTCTGAGTCAATACTCGAATTCTAAAGTTACAAAAGACAAATATTTATTGAGGGCTATTTGCACTCTAAATATTAGTTTGAACACTCTTATTTAAATAAAATAATTTATTATAAAAATATCCATCATATGAATTACTAATAAGGATAAATAAATAATATATTATAACCAATATAATAATATATAATTCTTATACCTTAGATCCTAAAACTTCTTGTTCTTAATAACAACTAAACTTGTATTAAAGATTTTTTCCCTATTTTTTTGCAAATTGTACTATCTCCTGATTCAAGGAAATGAAAATAAGATGTTAAGCTCTCTTACTGAAAAGTTGCAAAATACAATATCATAAAGAAAAATAAACTCAATGCCTTGAAAAAAAAAAAAACAATTCTTAGTGGAAGTCGTTTCATCTCTTCTTGTAAACAATTAAAACACTAAACAATTTTGAAAGCCAAATTAAGTTAACCATGATACATTAATATTAGGAGGTTGAAAAGCAACCATTCTAAGAAACTCAAATTATGTTAAAAGAATTTGTTTAAAAACTAATTTAAATAATTTAGCTAGTAACGATTTTTTGGGCATTTTAAAGAGTGTATAAATTAAAACTTAATTTTTAGAATTTTTAAATGAGTGTACATAGTAATAGTGTTTAGAGTAATATTTAGAATGAAAATATTCCCACCCTATATTTATAATAACCTAAACCCAAGACTCTTGTTTAAAATAGAAATATAATTTAAATAAGAAATATGTAAATAATAAAACTCTAAAAAGATAAATAGAATACATATTAATCAACATATTCTTAACCTTTATGAATTTCAATCTAATTAGAATTTTTTTTTCATTTTCTTGCTTTCTCATAAAATAAGTCTCTTGGTTCTCAACTAATTTTGGTCCCTCAAAATAATATAGAGATGCTTTGAATATTTGCCTTGTTTGTAGACCACCCTATATGACGAAGCATAATTGTAAAGAAGATAGAGAAAACAAGTTTTTGAATAAAATGTTAATCTTATAATATTGATTTTGATGATAACAAAACTTATATATTCTTGATTAAAATGTTGGGGCTATTAAAATAAATTTCTTAAAGCCATAGACATATTTAAAGAAGCTTAATAACTGTTAACTTGAGTCAGAAAATCATTTTTCTACAAAAAGTTGTCAAAATATAGATTCTGAAAATTACCCTTGAACCGTTTATTATAAAAGGCGAACCGATTATTTACAGAAAAGATTTAGTCTTTACACTTGTTTCAGAGCATTCAGGAAATTAACGGTTCACAGTTAGTAATAAACGGTTCACCGTTAATTTCCTGAATGCTCTGAAACAAGTCTAAAGACTAAATCTTTTCTGTAAATATACAGAAAGGAGAAAACTTTCTAATTTTGAACTATTTAACAAAAACGGAAATCTAAGTTTGTTTTGTAGGATTCTGGAAATAAACGGCGATCCGATAACCTCAAATGGTTAACCGTTTATTTAAAATCTGAGCACAACGGCTGTTTGGACAAGTCAAAACGGTAAATCGACAGCAGAAAACAACAATTTGATTATTCTCAGAAAGTCAACAACGGCTAGTTTTCAGCTCCAACTATAAAATGGCTCAATCAAATTCAAATCAATGGAGATCAAAGAGTTTTCATTGAGCTTACTACTGAGAAAACATACATCATTGAGCTTTAAACTTATTTTTATTTCATTCATTCACACATTGAGATTTCAATTATAATCATATACATTGTGTGAGAGATTAGTTGGTTGTAATATTTATTTTTGAGTGATTGTAAGTATTGGGATACACTTGGGTTAAGAAATTCGGAATAATCTCTTATTGTAAAGGTTTATTGATACCTTTGAAGTCAATTGTAAGTGATGTTGAGGCCTTGGAGGCTTATTTAGTGGAATCCTCAAGCTTGGTGAGCTTAGAGGCGTGAACGTAGACACGGTTGGCCGAACCATGTAAAAATCGCGTGTTTGATCTCTTTTCCCTTATCCTTTTAATTTCGAGCATTGTTAAAATTATTGCTTTTGATTTTATTAAGACATTAGTTTAAATTGTTGTGTGGTTTTATTTGCTTAAGTTTTTAAGAACCCAATTCAACCCTTCTTGGGTAGCCTAGTTAGTACTTCAATTGGTATCAGAGCGAGGTTCTCTTGTTAGGACTTAACCGTCTAGAGTAAAAGATCCATGGCAACCCAAAATGATTCTAGCTTTAGGGAAGGACAATCCACCACTAGGCTACCATTCTTTGATGGTAACGATTATTCTTATTGGAAAACTAGGATGAAAATTTATTTGTAAGCTTTAGATTATGAAATATGGGAGGTTGTGTGTGATAGTCAATTCATGCCTATGACTAAAGATGAGGAAGGAGAAGATATTCCGAGACCTTCACGTGAATGAAATGAGCTGGAAAAGAGAAAAGCTTCTCTAAATTCCAAAGTTATGAATGCCCTATTTTGTGCTTTAGATAAGAAAGAATTTTATAGAGTTTCAAGTTGTTCTAATGCTTATGAAATTTGGCAGAAACTTGAAGTTGTTTATGAAGGTACAAATCAAGTCAAAGAATCTAAAATAAGTAAATATACTAGGCAATACGAATTGTTCCAAATGGAATAAAATGAGAGTATCTACTCTATGTCTACTAGATTTACGGACATTGTAAACACTCTAGGGACACTTGGTAAGACATTTTCAAATAGCGAGAAGGTAAAGAAAATCATTAGGTCATTACCAAAAGAGTGGAGACCTAAGAGAACTGCCATTGAGGAAGCCAAAGATTTAAATATTTTATCTATTGATGATTTAATTGGCTTACTTATTTCTTATGAAGAAGATTTGGCAGCTGAGAGAGGAGATGAAGATAATAAGAAGAAAATTATTGCCTTGAAAGCATTAAAATCTGAAAGTGATGAGGAAAGCGAACTTGAAGATGAAGAGATGGTCATGATAGCCAGAAAATTTAGGAAGTTTTTTCAAGAAAACCAATGAGTGAAGAAAGTTCAGAAATTTCAAAAATTAAAATGAGAAGAAGGAAGCAATCATATGCTATGAATGCAAGAAGCCTGGCTATATAAAATCTGAATGCCCTCTTCTCAACAAATTCAAGAAGAAAGCCATGATGGCAACATGTGATGATAGTGATGAAGAATCAAGTGAAGATGAACAATCACAAGAAATGTCAAACTTGGCACTCATGGCAATAGGAGAAGATGAGCTTGATGAGGTAAGTGATCTTCCATCTTATAATGAATTATATGATGCTTTTAATGAGTTGCATAGTGATATGATGAAAATTGGAAAGAAAAATACATGTCTTAAGAACAAAATGTTAGAACTTTCAAATGAAAAGGATGCTTTGCAAAAATGTAATGATTTGCTACATAAAAAGATCAAAGGACTAGAATTGGATAATGAATTATTGCACGATAGGATTACATCCTTAAAAGGTAAACAAAATACTTCATATGAGCATGAAAAATTACATGTTGATGACTTGATCAAAGAAAATGAAGAACTTAAAGTGAAGAGAAATGAGCTCAATGAGATTGTGTTAAAATTCACACATAGTCAAAAGAACTTAGAAAAATTACTTAGTGCTATAAAATGTGTGTTTGATATAGGAGGAATTGGGTATAAGCCTAACTTGAAACAAAAATATTACAAAAGCTACTTTGTTAAGGTTACCTCCACTAATAATTATAAAATTATTTGTCATTATTGCAATGGAAATGGTCACATGAATTATAGATGTCTTATTAAGAAAAATGCATATTATGAAGTTAAATGTGTTTGGGTTCCAAAAGGAACCGTTACTAACACTCAAGGACCCAAAAAGTTTTGGGTACCTAAAACTTGAGATCTTCTCTGCAGAAATCAAAGAAGAAGGGAAAGAGAAATAAATGGTATTTGGACAATGGATGTTCAAGACATATTATCGGTGATTATTCATGGTTCTCAAGTTTTACCAAGATCGAAAATGGTGGGATGTATCATTTGGAGATAATTCAAAAGGAAAAATCATTGGTATTGGTAATGTCGGTGAAGTTTCCTCAACTCTCATTGAAAATGTATGCTTAGTTGAAAATCTAAAACTAAACTTGCTTAGTATTAGTCAATTGTGTGATAAAGGATATAGAATTATTTTTTATAAAAAAAATTGTGTCATTGAAAATGCATGTGATGGTAAAATTTTCTTTGTTGGAAAGAAGTGTGTTAACGTTTATACTATTGATATAGATTGTGTATATACTCATGATAAATGTTTTTCCGCATTACATGATGATAGTTGGTTATGGCATAGAAGACTAGGACATACAAGCATGGATTTGATTTCAAAGATTTCCAAAAACGATTTAGTTAAAGGTCTTCTGAAAATCAGTTTTGAAAAAGATAAAATTTGTGAAGCATGTCAATTTGGAAAACAAATCAAAACTTCTTTAAAAAACAAAAATCATATTTTTACTTCAAAACCGCTTCAACTTCTTCATTTGGATTTTTTTGGACCTTCTAGATATGCTAGTCTAAGTGGTAAATATTATGCATTTGTAATTGTGGATAATTATTCTAAATATACATGGGTATTATTCTTAGCTAGTAAGGATGATGTCTTTGATGCATTTAAAGTTTTCTGTAAAAAGATTCAAAATGAAAAAGGCTATTTCATTACTTATATTAGAAGTGATCATGGTGGATAATTTGAAAATCATGTATTTGAGAGTTTTTGTAATGATTTCAGTATTAAACATCAATTTTCATCACCTAGGACTCCACAACAAAATGGAGTTGCTGAGAGAAAGAATAGGTCTATTCAAGAAATGGCTAGGACCATGTTAAATGAGAATGCATTACCAAAATACTTTTGGGCCGAAGCTTTAAATACCGCATGTTATGTGTTAAATCATATTTTGATTAGACCACTTCTTAATAAAACTCCCTATGAGCTTTGGAAAGATAGAAAACTCAATATTGGTTATTTCAAAGTTTTTGGATGCAAATATTTTATATTGAATACTAAAGACAATCTTGGTAAATTTGATCCAAAATCGGATGTTGGTAATTTTCTTAGATAGTCAACTACTAGCAAAACTTATAGAGTATACAATAAAAGAACCTTGGTTGTTGAAGAATCCATGCATGTTATGTTTGATGAGTTTAACCCCTCCTCTATGGAGAAAGTTATTGCTAATGATGTAGATGAAGAAATGCAACAAGAAAAACCTTTAAACGTCAAATAAGATGCTTCATCTTGTGAGAATTAAGAGAAGCAACAAGAAGAACAAAATAATATGGAGCAAAATGAAGGTAATTCTCAAACACTCCTGAAAGAGTGGAGGTATGTCTCTTCTCACCCTAAAGGCTTAATTTTAGGAGAACCTTCACGAGGTGTAACTACTAGATCATCACTTAGGAACACATGTGCACATACCGCATTCATATCTCAAATTGAACCAAAATCCTTTACGGATGCAGAAAACGATGAATCTTGGATTATGGCAATGCAAGAGGAGTTAAATCAATTGAGAGAAACAATGCGTGGAAATTAGTTCCTAAACCAGAACATCAATCTATCATAGACACTAAATGAGTATTTAGGAATAAAATGGATGAATCTGGTGTGGTTGTAAGGAATAAAGCTAAATTAGTGACTCAAGGTTACAATCAAGAAGAAGGAATTAATTTTGATGAAACTTTTGCACTTATAGTTAGATTAGAATTCATTATGATGCTCTTAGCATTTGCATGCCGTGAGAATTTTATTTTGTATTAAATGGATGTCAAAAGTGTATTTCTAAATGGTTTAGAAATGCATTAAGTATTGGATATTTCACACAATATTCTCATATTTTGGATATTTTTAAGAGATTCGGAATAATCTCTTATTGTAAAGGTTTATTGATACCTTTAAAGTCAATTGTAAGTTATGTTGAAGCCTTGGAGGCTTGCTTAGTGGAATCTTCAAACCCGGTGAGCTTGGAGGCGTGGACGTAGGCACGGTTGGCTGAATCACGTAAAAATTGTTTGTTTGATCTTTCTTCCCTTATCCTTTTAATTTCGAGCATTGTTAAAATTATTGCTTTTGATTTTATTAAGACATTAGTTTAAATTGTTGTTTGGTTTTATTTGCTTAAGTTTTTAAGAACCCAATTCACTCCCCTCTTGGGTAGCCTAGTTAGTATTTCATAAAAGTCTATGCAATAATTAAGTTTGAAAAGTTTTTAAAACAATGACAATGCCTCTATATTTATAATAGAGGAAACCTACTTCCCTAAGTTAACTTAAAAAGTGAAACTAAATTATAACTATAATGGAAATAAAAAATACTTTCCTTAAGTGAACCTAAAAAAAGGAAAACTAAATCATAATTATACTAGAAATAAAAGATACTTTCCTAAGCTAACTAAATTTCACACCTTAATTGACTCTAATTAAAACAAAAAGTCCTAAAATAATAAAATACCATAATTGACTCTAATTAAAATAGAAAGTCCTAAAATAATGAAATTCTAAAATCTTAAAACTTTTAAAACAACTTCCTACATCAGTCCCTGCACTTGAAAAAGAACTCGTCCTCAAGTTTGGCTAGTACAATTCCTCATCGTCTAGATGATACTCGAACAAATCAACAACATTGAAAGTGTGAGAGATGTTCCAATTATTTGGTAACTGGAGCACATAGGCATTGTCGTTGATCTTTCGAGCCACTCGAAATGGTTTATATTTGCGCTTTTCTAATTTAGTGCGAATGCCAGGAAAACGACTCTGCCGCAGATATGCCATTTTTAAGTCTCCTTCTAAAATCACATTCCTTCGCTGATATTTGTTTGTTTCAATCTTATATTTAGCATTGGCAACTTCTAAGTGAGCCCATTCCTTGGCATGAATCTTTAGAGCTTTTTCCGCCACATTATTTGCCACTTTGCTTTCTCTATATGCAGTTACTGTTGGCAAGACAACCAGGTCATACACATAGTGAGGGTGGCAAGTGTAGACAATCTTAAAAGGGGTCTTACCAATAGAATGATTCACCATGTTATTATAAGCAGACTCAACCTAAGGCAACGCAAGTTCCTAATTCTGTTGCTTGTCACCACAAACACAGAATACACCAAAATTTACAAGAAAAAGGCTTAAAAACCTGATTCATTAATCGTATAAAAGTACTAGGCGCGTTTGATAATCTGAATGGCATCACAAGCCACTCATATAGTCTTTCGTTTGTCTTAAACACAATCTTCCACTCATCTTTAGGCCTAATTTGAATATGATGATACCCACTTCGCAAGTCTATCTTTGAGAAAACCCGAGCTCCATCAAGCTAATCCAGTAAATCCTGAAATAAAGGAATAGAAAATCATTATTTCATTGTAATTTGATTAATTTGCCTTCTATCCACACACATACACCAACTCATATCTTTCTTTGGCACCAATAATGCTGGTTGATAACTCTAGGAAATAAGAGTTATCTATAGTACTTTTATATTTAAATTAAGATTACTTAGAGAGTAAATGATATGTTTTAATTGCATTTTTGTTATATTTTGCATACTTAGCTATTTTTATTTTATTCTCAATAAATTAGGTTGTTTTAGAACAAATTGTGTGCTTAGATCATGTGCTTAATTTAGGCAGTTGGAAGTGCAATTATCAAAGAATGAATGTTATGCAATGGGCTTGCAAAAATGAGGAAAGCAATTAGTTGCAGAAAAATAAAAATAAGTCTAAAATAGTACAGATACTGTAGCAATCATTGTTGTAGCAATCCTGAGGCAACAAAAGAGAAATTTTTGCGAGAATCTAAAAAAAAAAATGTGATCTGCAATTTCTAAATTTGGAAAAATACACGTCTTAGACTTTTGTTTGCCTTAGTTTTCAATTATAAAAAGAAGCACGCACATAAAGAAAAGGGAGAGCTGTCAACAATAAGAAATAACAAGAAAAGAAAAAGAAAAAAGAAAAAAGAGAGGAAAACTCAAGGGTTGGATAGGAGTTTGTTGGTGTGTGCTGAGTACTAGAAAATGTGTATTTATAATGGAGAAAATCATCATTTTACACTCCAAGTCTCACTAACATCCCTATTTTTATGTCTTTAAGTCCCTTGTAATTTAATTATGTATGTTTTATTTTAATTAAGTATTTTATGTATTTTAGGGGATATTATGGTCATTTCACAATAAACGAGAGATCAGATGGAAAAACGGACAGCACTTTTGAACTCAGGACAGTCGAAAACCTTAGGAGGAGCATAAAAAGAAAAATGGTACTGTTCACATATACTGATCTTTGTTCACACATACATCTGATGCGGTTGATATATACTGATCGCATCGCACCTACGACACTTCACGCCCTTTGTTCACCATCTTGTATCTTTGACGCGTGACAGCATTTACGATGACGTGACACTATACGATGACGTGGCGGCATTTGATTGGGCGAATGATGTGGCATTGACCGCTTACATGGCATTGGCCCGATGATGTGGCGTTGACTGATGACGTGTCATGATCCTATTGAACCAAAAATGTTGACCGGTGACGTGGCAGAATATTAGTGGATCGAAAAAACGTGTGTACGGTACATGCATATACACAGAATAACAACCCCTGAATCCATTTTTGGACTCCATTTTCTCTAATTCCATCTCCATCTTGTATTTTCTACGTATTTTAATAAAATTCCCATTTTACCCCTAGTTCAAATATGAGTGGCTAATTTCCTTTCAAGCTTGGGTTGAAGGTGAAGTCTCAACATGCTCCATGGGCTTAATTTGGTAAATTTACTTTTCCTTCCCCTTTAATTTATGTGGTTGTTTTGACTTTTCGTAGACAGATAGTAATAATCTTGTCTGGATATCGGCTGGAATAACCGCCTCCCTGCAGTTATTACTTATTTGGCACGGAAGCCCTTAGCACCATATCTATTAAAGTGTGGTTCATGATGAGTGGAAGTTCCCCCTTCATGATTTAATTGGTACTAATAATGAATATTAAGCGGAGTAGTACGTGTTGAGACAGATCCGGAGATCCAAGCATTTCATTTTAATAGTTTATTCCTACCACTTTAATTTAAATTAATTGATAGCCTACATCATTTTCATTATGAATCCAACCATCAACTCAAAAAATTAATTCTACACATAATTAAAATCCACCTCCTCGTGGGATCGACACTCGTCACCATTAATCTATTCTACAATAGATTCGTGCACTCATGAGTTGATAAAATTTGCACAACAAGTTTTTGGCGCCGTTGCCGGGGAGGTAAGTATTTTAATTTGTAGAATTTTTTTTTCTTCTTTATTTATTTATTTTTTTTTGTTTCCTTGTAATATTTTATTTATTTATTATTATTAAAAAAAAAGAGAGAAAAAAAAAAGTGAATTTACATTTTGAAGTAGATATTATTTTCTTTTCTTTTCTTCTTTTCTTTAAATTTCTGTAATTTAATTTTCATGTTATTTTTTTTTATTTTGTGAAATCGGCAGGTTCAACCGCCTCTTAATTTATTTTAATTTGTTTCACGTATTTTCTTTTCTATATATAGCGCTTGAGTTATTTTCATAAAATTTGTAATAAACAGTAATAATAAGGTTAGTATTGTAATTTCTCCCTCTTATTTATCTTTATTAATTTTGTTATCATTTTTTTTCTTTCTTTGCATGCATGGTCGTAGGTCACAATTACCAAATCTTGAGCCTATAAACTTTGAATTAGAAAAAACACTTCGCACACACAAACACGTTGAAATTAAAAATAAATTTGAAATGGATTTGCAACCAAGACCACAAGAGAGGCCATTTAAGGACTACTTGATCCCCTTAGCTAACTTGAGCACATCATGCATACGATACCCAAATGTAGGCTGCTAGGAGTTTTGAATTAAAACCTAGTGTGCTAAATTGTCTCCCAACATTCTATGGCCTAGAAAATGAAGATCCATATAATCATCCTAATGATTTTCATGCTATTTGTCAAACTTTTAAATATGAGAATTTTTCGGATGATGATGTTAAGCTTAGATTATTTCCATTTTCTTTAAAAGATAGAGCTCGTTCATGGTTCAATGCATTGCCTCTGCTAATAGCATTACATCATGGGAACAAATGGTAACAAAATTTTTGAATAAATATTTCCCAAGACATAAAACCAATCTTTATTCGCAGGAAATTTGAGTTTACCCAAAGAGAAGACGAGCAATTTTTCGAAGCATGGGAGCGATTCAATGGGCTACTCCTAAAGTGTCCACATCATGGTTATGAAAAATGGCACCAATGCCAATACCTTTTGGAGGGATTATTGCCGAATGTGCAAGAATGGCTAATGGCAACAAGTGGAGGAGAGCTACTGTCAAAAAGTGCATCAGAGATTTGGGATTTCTTCCAAATGACAAGCGGATAATTCCCAACAACGGAGTCGTTCACTCAGGAGTACTAGAAGAGTTAAGGGAGTGAATGAGGTTCACATTGGCGAGTCAAGTTCAGAAATTAAAGAAGTCAAAGACATAGTTGAAGGTCTTTCCCGACAAATAGCATCGTTAACAGCTGCTAAATTGACGGAGCCACATGACCAGGACTCATACTCAGATCAAGCCAATGCCATAGATGTAATGAGAAAGCCATCAAACTACAACCCTTACTCCAACACGTACAATCCCGGATGGAGAGACCACCCCAGTTTTTCATGGTCTCAAGGATTCCAACAGAATGGACCAACAGCTCCAGCTCCACCAGTGCAACCAATTCCTCAAAATCTTCAAGCCTCTCAACCACCATTTAGACCATATAATCAGAACCCAAACTATTCTCAGCCTAGACCATGGGAGGATGCATTCCAGAATTTCAAGAATCTTACTTACTCCAAAATCGAGCAACAAAACCGCACCATTGATGAACTGCGAAATGAGATGAGAGCGGGTTTCAACTCACAAACCCAATCAGTTTCAAACCTTGAAAAAATGGTGGGACAACTTGCTTCTTCAGTTCAAACCTTGGCAATGACTGTTGAGAAAGGAAAATTCTCAAGTCAACCAGTGCCTAATCCTAAAGGAGTGTATGAAGCAAGTACCAGTTCACCTCAGCACCATGGAGAGGTCAAAGCCGTCATGACCTTGCGAAAAGGAAAAGAAGTCGACAACAAAGTGGAGATGCGGGTATAAAAAACAACTCAAAATGTACCGGTAAATGAAGAAGACTCATCATCAGAGGAGAAAGAAGAAACCAACCCACGAGAATATGTTCCCAAAGCTCCATTTCCTCAGAGGTTAGCTAAAGCAAAGAAGGGAAAATCTACAAGTGAGATTTTTGAAATCTTTAAACAAAGAGTGTTAACATCCCTTTCAACGATGCTATAAAACAAGTGCCATCTTATGCCAAGTTTCTTAAAGACCTTTGTACTAAAAAGAGAAACATTTATGTTCAAAAGAAGACCCTTTTAACAGAAAATGTGAGTTCTATACTCCAACACAAACTTCCTCTAAAATACAAAGACCCAGGCTCCCCCACTATCTCATGTAGTATAGGGAACCACACAATTGAGAATGCTTTGTTGGACTTAGGAGCTAGTGTAAATCTGTTGCCTTACTCAGTATTTGTGAAACTTGGACTGGGAGAATTACACCCAACTCCAGTGGTGTTACAACTTGCAGATCGGTCCATGAAAAAACCTCGTGGTATTGTGGAGGACGTGCTTATACAGGTAGATAAGTTTTATTTTCCTGTTGATTTCATCATAATTGACACTCAACCATCCGGATTCAGGAAGCGGATCCCCATTATCTTAGGGCGACCTTTCTTGCAACTCTGCCGATGCTCACATTCAATGCAAGACTGGAAATATGCAGTTGTCTTTTGGCAATATGACGATGGAGCTAAATATCTTCAACATCGCCAAACAACCTCCCAATGCAGATGATGAAATTGTTGATGTGGATTTAATCGAAGAATTAGTTGATAATACTTTTCTTTCAAATCTTAGTGATGACCCTTTACAAAAATGTTTAACTCACTTTGGTTTGAATTTTGATATTGACAGATCAATAGATGAGGTTAATGCCTTACTTGATTCAGCACCATCCATGGACATTAACAAATGGAAGTCAAGAGTGGAACAACTAGTACCATCAGAGAAGAAACTGAGTCCATCATCACAATCACCACCAGAACGTGATCATTGTGCATCTTGGGCCAAGAAATTCAACTTTGACATGCAGCAAGCTAACTTAGAAAGAAAATCACAATTGGCAGAAAGTCGTAATGATGTATACAAAAATGCCAAGATTTACAAACAGCGAATGAAAGTCTTTCATGACAAACAAATTATGAGAAAATCTTTCACACCAGGTCAGAAAGTACTTTTATTCAATTCTCGCTTGCGCTTTATTCCCGGGTAAGTTCGCTATCGATGGATCGTCCCTTTATAGTCCACACTTATTTATCATATGGAGCAGTTAAAATTAAGGATCCAAAGAACGGTGTAATTTTTAAAGTTAATGGTCAAAGATTGAAGCCATATATAGAGTACCAACCACGTGAAAAAAGGCACCGAAATAGATTTGAGTGACCCACCAAATTTAAATTAAGAATTTTTCTTATTTATTTCTTCTTTTCGGTGATTTAAATTTTTGTGAAAGTGTGTTTATTTAATCATTCAGTTTTCTTTTATCACTTAATTATGTGTTCCTCAACTAGACAGTTCCTCTTGAACATTCTCTGACAACTTCAACGTGTACAATCTCATCTGAGAAGCCAGATACGATTTTGTAAAACGCATCGTATTTGGAAGCTACAACCTCCAGAGTTGGTATCCCACGTTGAAGATCTAGAAAGACAACTCAAAGAAATTGAGGGAGGTATCAACGAAACCCAAATCGAACTTGAGAAAAACTCAATAAGAGGACAATTGTGAGATTATTATTTTTCTTTTCTTTTCTTTTCTTTTCTTTTCTTTTTTGTTTGTTCTCTAGTTTGTTACTCCGGTTAAGTGGCGGATAACGGTACTCCGTGACAATCAAAGTCGGTTACTTTAGTTTCCCATAATAACTAATATTCTGAGAAGAAGGTATGGACAGAAACGCGATTCTAGCAAAGCTTCACAAGCGATTTCCTTCACTTCCTCAGAATGCCCTCCTTACGATCTATAAAGCTCGGTCCGAACGCATGCGATTGCTTATGAGAAATAACGTCCATGCTGACATCCGTTGGTTAATCGAGGCCAAGGTACGTTTGGCAGGTGAGTTACCTCCTAAATTTATTGCATACATGCCTGGTTGTGGTAAAGGAAATTACTCGAGAAAACGAAGAGCTGAAAAACTTCATGTTAATTGTCATAAGTGTGCCAGGATGAAATGCGATAAAAATCCTTGTTCTTTCGGAATGATGTCTGATAATAGGGAAGATAAGATTCAATTCATTAGGGATGGCTTGAATAAAGAGTCATTGGATGATATCCTTTTGTCTCTTGAAACGCATCCCAGTAGATACGTCAAACAAAGAATTCTCCGATTATGGCCATTATTTGAAAAGAGCAAGTGATATAGTCTTGGGAATCGACTATAAACGACCTTTTTGCCGTTTATAAGAAAACTAGATGGGAAGCCTATCCTCGACCCATAGAGGGCGTTCAAGCCGTTTCTGGACGTAAAACCAGAGGAAGTTGTGATCCACAATCACAACTACCTGTAAATATCCTTTTACTGTTGTTTTATTTTACTGTTGTTTTATTTCACTGTTGTTTTATCAATTGCATTATTGTCTTTAATAATTGAGTGCTTTTTATTTTACTATTTCCTTTTTGACTCTCGAGCCATGTGCTTTCGCGTTAATTGACATAGACCGCTACCTCCTATCAAACTATAAACAATTGTGACCAAGATCCTTGATATATGACCTTTTCTTTTTAGACTCACAAATTGTTTTTGAGAAGCATCCCAATGGCAGCTACTCCCAATAAACAATTCAAGAACATTTGTGTGCTCTCTGGATTTAACTATGGCAAACATAAAGAGTTCGTTGAGGCGACCATCGATCTTGGTCAACGACATGCGAAAGAAATTTGCATCCGGTTTATGGAGGAGGTGATCGAGGGTTATCAAAACTAGTCTCGGAAGCTTTTATCTCGGAGGAGCCAAGTGTTAGGCATCATCCCGAAGCCTCAAACCGTTGGCCGAGATCTTGCAACTCTGAGAGCACTAATCACATTAAGATCTTGGGCCCATCCGAACATTCATCGAAACCCATCGGTTTGTTAAATGTCAATAACTTTTATGATGGCTTCATAGCATTTCTTAACCATGCAATAAAAAATCATTTCATCCATTTCACAGCGAAAAAAATCTTTATTTGTGCTCATACTGCTAACGAGTTAATTGATCTGTTACAAGCTTATAGACCAGAGCCAGATCCCAAGACCCTTGTCTTTGGAATGGCCAACTAATGATGGTAACAGATGGCCGTAATAAGTGCAAATTAGATTTAACTCTCCGCTTGTAAATATTTTCTTACGTGATCCAAGACTCGGGTGATGTCTTAAACCCTATTTTCTTTCAACATTGAGGACAATGTTTCGTTCTGGTTGGGGGGAGGGAATAGTTGACAATTGTGGAATATCTCAATCTTGGTGTAGTTTATTTTTTTTTGTAGAAACTAACTGTGGCTAAATGTTTGAGTCGAAGATGGCTGAATATGGAGTGTAGTAACTCTAGAAACGCATCTTCTTATTAAAAAAAAAAAAAAAATTGTGTGATCTTTTCATAATTAGACGACATGATAACTTTCAAATTTTAGTATTTGTATTATCTTTGGTCTTTAGTTATGTTACACTATGTTTGTTACTCTACATGTTGATGTTGGAGACAAATATAAGTTGCTTGAAAGAATGCACATGTCATAATAATTTCCAAGTGAGTTTTTGAGCATGTTATTTTTCTTGGAGAGTAACCCTTTTTTTGCCCATTCTTCATTCAGCTTAGCAGTTTATTGCTTTATCCATTATCTCCAAAAAAAAAAAAAAAAAAAACTAAAGTGTATGTTGCCACATCTGAAGGTCCATCTAACTAGTAGATATGGAAGATTATTTAGAACCCTAAAAGATGACAGAAAGGCCATCTTTGGTCCGTTTGAGCCTTTCTAGCCAACCCTATTAATATGTATCCATAGTTAACCCCTTCGAGCCTTAAAAAAATAAAGACTTTTTCTTTGGCAACCTATTATCTTGTCCCACTCCAATGTGGAGTATCACCTTATATTTTGTATTTCCCACCACCCATTTATGTTTGAAAATAGAGATAATTTTGCATTAAAAAAAAAAATGGGTGCTAAAAAAAAAACAAAAAAAAAAGAGAGAAAAAGAAACAAAAGAAAAAAAAATATGTATACAAATAAATTAATTAATTAATTAAAAAAAAAAAAAGAAGCAAGTGAAAAGCACCTTACAATCTCCAAAGTTCTTTATTTTTCAAACATATATTTTGTTTTTCCTATTATCCTTTCTTAGCCACGTCCCTAGCCTACGTTACGTCCTAATAAAAGTCCTTCTTGATTTTAGGGAACTATAGTCTGAAATAGAAACTAGTTATATGGGTTGAAAAGATGTGGTAATGCATACTAAAAAAAATAAATAAATAAATAAATAAATAAATAAATAAAAAAGGATGATGAATGTATTGGTTTGATTAGCATTTTTGAATTCAAATCGTACTATTTCTAAGCTAAGGGCATATTTCTATCACCTTGGTGAGAGTGTGTGATATTACTTCTTTATTATTTTCACTCAAATTACCATTCACTGGAGTGATTATTTTTGGGTTTAATTTCTTTGTGAGCGTATTACTACTACCAGTGAGATTTTGGGGTTTGCATGTCATTCTTAAAAGTGACTCGATTACTGAAGTTGTGACAAAGTTTTCTAAACTAATTCATGTGGAGAGTTGATGTGGGAATGATATTTCTTTAGACTGTAGATAATGCTTATACTTTTATTTGATTGTTATCATTAGTCTGATTGAATAAATACCACAGTTAAAAAAAAAAATATTTGTTTCATTTTGTTTTTCATTTCAAATTGCTGGGACTAGCAACAAGTTAGTTGGGGGTGTGTTGAGTACTAGAAAGTGTGTATTTATAATGGAGAAAATCATCATTTTACACTCCAAGTCTCACTAACATCCCTATTGTTATGTCTTTAAGTCCCTTGTAATTTAATTATGTATGTTTTATTTTAATTAAGTATTTTATGTATTTTAGGGGATATCATGGTCATTTCACAATAAACGAGAGATCAGATGGAAAAACGGACAGACTTTTGAACTCGGGACGATCGAAACCTTAGGAGGAGCATAAAAAGAAAAATGGTACTGTTCACATATACGGTCTCGTTCACACATACTGATCGTTCACACATACTGATGCGGTTGATATATACTGATCGTACGACCTTTCATTCACGGCACTTTATTCACCTTGTATCGTATGCTAACGTGGCACTGCGATGGCGTGACACTATACGATGACGTGGCGGCATTTGATTGGGCGAATGATGTGGCATTGACCGCTTATGGGCATTGATCGATGTGGCGTTGATCGATGGCGTGTCATGATCCTATTGAACCAAAAATGTTGGCCGGTGACGTGGCGAGAATATTAGTGGATCGAAAAAAACGTGTGTACGATACATGCATATACACGAGAATAACAACCCCGAATCCATTTTTGACTCCACTTTCTCTAATTCCATCTCCATCTTGTATTTTCTACGTATTTTAATAAAATTCCCATTTTACCCCTAGTTCAAATATGAGTGGCTAATTTCCTTTCAAGCTTGGGTTGAAGGTGAAGTCTCAACATGCTCCATGGGCTTAATTTGGTAAATTTACTTTTCCTTCCTCTTTAATTTATGTGGTTGTTTTGACTTTTCGTAGACAGATAGTAATAATCTTGTCTGGATATCGGCTGGAATAACCGCCTCCCTAGGCAAGGTTATTACTATTTGGCACGGGAAGCCCTTAGCACCATATCTATTAAAGTGTGGTTCATGATGAGTGGAAGTTCCCCCTTCATGATTTAATTGGTACTAATAATGAATATTAAGCCGATGGTACATGTTGAGACAGATCCGGAGATCCAAGCATTTCATTTTAATAGTTTATTCCTACCACTTTAATTTAAATTAATTGATAGCCTACATCATTTTCATTATGAATCCAACCACCAACTCAAAAAATTAATTCTACACATAATTAAAATCCACCTCCTCGTGGGATCGACACTCGTCACCATTAATCTATTCTACAATAGATTCGTGCACTTGCGAGTTCAATAAAATTTGCACAACAGTGTGAGGAAGAAGAAATCAAAAAACTAGAAGGGCCACTCGCTCTTATCTTATTTTTACTTGTTTTCTTTAATCATGATGATGGAATTTTTGTCTAAAACAGTTTTTGTTTCTATTTTGCCACAAGTCAAGAACTAAACTTCTTTTTGGTTGAGTGATAAATAAGCTTGATGGTTAATTGACTGAATTTTATGTGTTGCTGCATGATTACTATAGCATTTTGTTTTGATAATACTTATTTTAATTCACTATTTTGGTTTATGGTTAATTGACTAAATTTTATGTGTTGCTGCATGATTACTGTAGAATTTTGTTTCGATAATGATTATTTTAATTCACTATTTCAGTTGACCACCCATTTAGTGATGCTAGCTAAGAGAGAGCCACAAAATGGTCTGTTTTAGTGAAGCATATCATATCAATACTTGGTTTTAGATTAGATTTCCCAAGTTGGGGGTTAACTCAATTTGAATCGGCCCATGCTTAATCTAAAACTAGTGATGAACTAAACATAGGAATTCACTTTGTAGGGTGTTAGGAACCTTGATCACATAATGTTATATCTTATGATGGCATGACAACTTGTCATTGTTAGGTTGCATATAGATATAAGAAGTCCAACAAGTGACAACTGATGATACATTAGAGTTCTACCCAATGTTGTAGTAATTGTTGTATCAATAATATTGTAACAAAAAACAGTCAATATCATTAAGTGAGTTGATTCACTTAACCATATTATTCCTAGTGGTTATATTCTTGTGTGAAACGTGTAAATTTATTTTATTGCAATTTATTTTCTGTCATTTAGATTAATTAGTTTAGTTTAGTTTAGTTTAGTTGATAAAAGATTTTAATTTGATTAGATTGAATTTGCACCATATTAATTACCGTAGCAATTCTGATAGCATCGATATCTATGGAGACGATACTCGAATACTCATCACTTTATTACTTGTTGTGTACACTTGCACACTTGCACACTGACACTTATGGCATACCTTGAGATTTACTCCAACAAGTTTTTGGCGCTGTTGCTAGGGATTGATTGTTTGTTTGTTTGTTTTGATTTATGAATTCAAATTTTGTGGTGCTTATTTAAATTATTGTTTAATTATTTTCATGTGGTTGACAGGGTGTTCAAGCAACCATTGCATGTGCAAAGATAAACAAATTGATTTTCACTTCGATCTAGAAATTGAAAGAACTATAAGGAGATTAAGAAGAGAGCAAAGGAATTCAAAAGCTACTATAGTAATGAATGACTTACAAAATATGAGAGATTTGAACAATCGAGGAGAATTGCAATCATTGAATGCACAAAGAGGTCAGAATGGACAGCATGTTTTTGGGCAACCAGGAAATAATATCATTCATATGGTTGACTACAAAGATAGAGCCATTTATGAGTATGCGGTGTTGACTCCTTAAGCAATATATCTGGGCATAGTTAGATCTGAAGTTCAAGCTGATAAATTTGAGTTAAAGCCAGTGATGTTTTAGATGTTACAAACCGTAGGTCAGTTTAATAAACTTCCATCAGAAGATCCTTACCTTCATCTCAAGTTATTTTTGGAGATAAGTGATACTTTTAAGATTGTTGGAGCATCACAAGAAACATTAAGGCTTAGACTTTTTCAATTTTATTTAAGGGACTGAGCACGGGCATGACTAAATTCTTTACCACCAGATTCCATTATAACATGAAATGAGTTGGTTGAAAAATTTCTGATAAAGTATTTCCCATCCACTAAGAGTGCAAAATTGAGAAATGATATCACATATTTCCATCAATTGAAAGATGAGAACTTGTATGAAGCATGGGAGAAGTTCAAAGAGTTGTTAAGAATATATCATCATCATGGTATTCCTTGTTGTATACAATTGGAAATCTTTTATAATAGTCTTAACCCAAGTACAAGGTTGATGGTAGATACTTAAGTAAATGAAGCTTTATTATCTAAATCTTACAATGAAGCTTATGAGATTTTGGAAAAAATAGGCAACAACAATTATCAGTGGCCATGAACTAGGCAATGTGCAGCAAGAGGTGTAGCTGGAGTGCATAATGTGGATGCTCTAAAAACCTTATCAGTATAAGTAACTTCATTAATAAACATGGCGAAGGCTCTAACTACTATTCCAACAACAATTAACCAAGTTGCAAAAATGTCATGTGTCTAATGTAGAGAGGGGCATTTATTTGATAATTGTCTTAGGAATCCAACTTCAGTTAATTATGTAGGCAACTTTAACAAACAGGGCCATAACAATCTATATTCAAACACTTACAACCCAGGATAGAGGCAGTACCCAAATTTCTCATAGGACAATCAGAATTAGCATGCTGCAGCAGTCAATGGACAAAACATACATGCACAACCACTTGGATTTCTTCAGCAAAAATGAAGGTCAAATAAACACTAGTAATGACCAGATTAGTTCTCTTGAAGCCCTAATTAAGGAGTATATTGTGAAGAATGAAGCAGTTGTCTAAAGTCAAGCTGTGTCATTAAGAAACTTAGAGAATCAAGTTGGACAACTTGCTACGCACTAAGCAACAGACCATAAGGAAATCTACCCAGTAACACAAAAGATCTAAGAAGAAAAGGAAAAGAATAATACAAGGTGATCAATCTAAGATCTGAAAAGGATGTACATATTCCAATAGGCATGCCAAAGAAGAGAAGTGAGCTTTTTTAAACTAAAGAAGAAGTTCAGAATGGAGAAGAGTCTATTCCTTCCACTAATCAACACACTAGTGAGAGCAGCAGAGTTGTAGTACTTATAGTAATAGATAATTCTCCACCTATTAGGAAGGATGATGCAAAATCATCTGCAGTAGAATAAGGTAGAGCAAATGAAAAACAGTCTGTATAGCCTACTACAGTACAACAGTTTAGACATCCACCACTATTTTTGTAGAGATTTCAGAAGCAAAAGTAAGGTAAGCAATTCAGTAAATTCTTAGAGGTGTTGAAGCAACTTTATATCAACATTCCATTTGTAGAAGCTCTGGAACAATACTTAACTATGTGAAATTTTTAAAAGATATTTTAGCAAGAAAAATGAGGTTAGGAGAATTCGAAACTGTTGCTTTAACACAATAGTGTAGCCATATGCTTTAGAACAAAATACTTGATCTCCAATAAAGATGCCAAACAAAGATTGATTAAATAGATTCTTCTATTACAAAAGTTTGATTTAGAGATTAAGGATAGAAAGGGATTGAAAATCAAGTGGCAGATCATCTATCGAGATTGGAGGCAGATGTAAGCACCCTAGTTAAACAAGATATCACAGAAACATTTCCTGATAAGCAACTGTTGATGTTACAACATACAAAAATGCTACAACAGTCAGGGTTTCCATGGTATGCAGATTTTGCTAACTACTTAGTAAGTGGATTGTTGACACCTAATATAACATACTAGCAAAAGATGAGATTTCTCCATGACGCCGTCAGAACTATCGAGGGATGACTTTTATTTATACAAGGTGTGCTCAGATTAGATCATTCGAAGATATATGCCTGATGAAGAAATTCCAAACATATTATAAACATGTCATGTTGCAGCATACAAATGACATTTTGGAGAACACAAAACAATAGCAAACGTGTTACAAGCAGGTTGTTACTGGCCTTCAATTTTTAAAGATGTTTATGAGTTTGTTAAATATTATGACATGTGTAAAAGAACGAGAAACATCTCTAAAAAACATGATATGCCACTCACCAACATTCTGAAAGTGGAGCCTTTTAATGTATGTGGGTTAGACTTCATGAGACTATTCTACCTTCTTTTAGTAACCTATATATTTTGATGGTTGTGGATTATATGTCCAAATGGGTGGAGGCTGCAACCTTGCTAACAAATGATGCCAAAACAATGGTGAAATTCCTTCAAAAGAATATTTTTTTAAAGTTTAGAACTCTTAGGGCTATCATTAGTGATAAGGAATTCATTTTTGCAATAGGATATTTGTTGCAGCATTGCTTAAATATGGAATCAAGTATAAGATTGTTACAGTATACTATCCTTAGTCAAATAGTCAAGCAGAAATATCCAACCGAGAAATCAGAAAGATTTTGGAAAAAATAGTGAACCCTACTCAAAAGGATTGGTCTCTTAAACTACATGATGCTTAATGGGCCTATTGTATAGTCTATAAGACGCTAATTGGCATGTCTCCATACAAAATTGTTTATGGCAAAGCTTGCCATTTACCATTATAGTTGGAGCATAAGACATATTGGGCACTCAAACAACTTAACACGGATATGCATGCTATAGCAGAGTACCAGAAGCTTCAACTATGTAAACTAGAAGAGTTAAGGTTTTTTTTCTATGAAAATGCAAAGATTTACAAAGAGAAAACAAAATAATGGCATGAAAAACTCATTTAGCGAAGGAATTTAGTTTAAAACCAGCAAGTTTTGCTTCATTATTCAAGATTGAAGCTTTTTCTAGAAAAGTTAAAATCAAGATTGTCAGCCCTTTCAGACTTATCAAAGTCTATCCTCATGGTGCCATGGATCTTAAGGATGAAACAACTGGTCAGGAGCTCATGGTCAATGGACAAAATGTTAAACATGATAATGATGATGCTATGCACCACTCAAGAGAGGATTTAATCCTCTAAGATCCAGTTTAAACAAGTGAGGAAAGGTCACACTGAAAGACCTAAAATCTAGCGCTAATTGGGAGGCAACCTAATGAGGGAAGTGTTTTAAATTTTTTATGGTTGTTTTTGTTTTTAGTATTTAATGCTGAATTTAATTTTGTTACTTTTGTCATTTTATTTTATCAATGTCATTTTGATGTCTTCATTTCTTTATTTTTTGTTTTTGCAGCAATTAAAAAAAAAAAGAGGCAGTACAATAAAAGGCTCTTAACCAAGGGAAGTGTAATTATTAATTGTTGCAACAATGAAGCAGCAATATAGCTTCAAATAATTTTACCGTTGTCAGCCCAGCCTTCAAAGAATTCATAGCAAGAGAATTTTTACTATTGGTAGGTTGAAATGTTGATGTCAGCAAGAGATAAATAATGATAAAGGAAGTCTCAAATCCTTATATAATCGTGACACGATCCTTTTTCTTTTTCAATTAAGAGTCAATTTTGAATTTTAAATTATTACCGAGATTATCTCTACACTTACTTTCCTCTTTTTACTCCTCTTTTACTATAAATTAGGGATTCCTTTTCATTTAATTTTATTTTCACTACAACTTTTTTCTCTAGCATAAAAACCTTTGCAGCATTCCCTACACTTTACATTGATGATCTCTTTTCAGTGATAATAATTTTCGTCCATTCTGTAACAATGGTAAAGATCAAGTCTTGTGCTATAAGATTGAAAGACCCCTCACGATTCCACATTTACAAAGCTGAGGATAAATTTGAATAGTTCATTGAATCACGAAAACTCTTAGAAGAAAAGGGGTTTATCTTCCCCAAATAACCAACAGGCCTGATAAGAACCATAAACACTACTGCAGCATAAAAGGGATGGATGCGATTTTGCTCTCACTCGCTAGACCCTATCATTCCAGTTGTTAAGGAATTCTCTGCCAATATGCTATAGCAAGAACAACGAAACATCTTTGTCAAGAATGTACAGGTACCTTTGGACTTTCGTGTTATTAATGTGTTTTATGATTTACCAGCTTCTATCGAATATGAATATATTGTGTTTTCTGAGAACATGACTAATAAGAAGTGGGGAGAAATCTTTAAGACAATAGCTATACAGGGCAGTGAGTGGACTAATGAAGAAGGGAGAGTGATTAATAGAATTGATCTGAAACTCATAGCAAAGGTATGGATAAAGTTTTTAAAATCTCGATTAATGTCCATAACACACACCACCATAATGTCTCAGGATAGGTTTATCCTTCTTTACGCCATTCTCAAAGGGTTAACCATAGATGTAGGAAAAATAATAGAGAAGAAAATTCAAGAATATGCCTTTTGTAGGCAAAAATCAACAGCTCTGTTATTTCGTTCCTTAATCACTGGGATATGTGAGGCCTCAACAGCAAGGTTTGAATAAAGTGATGAGAAAGTCAAGAATGAAAGAGCCATGACTGTGAGGACAGTGGAACGAGTTACTCGCGAAGCAATCAGTGCAGCAACTGCTGAGCAACATGTTGTGGCTGTCATATAATAGGGTGTAGGTCTTAGCATTAGGTTGCATAAACTCAGTATGACAATAAAGGAGTGTGTCTGGGCATAAATAGAGGAGAATTAGAGGTTTTGGGCATATTTACAGCATTTAAAAACAAAAAAGCATCAACTTGTGTTGTATCTTCGATGCAAAGATGCCAACATTCCAGAATCATTGTTACAGCAGTTCAACTTCAACATAGCTGAGAAGGATGCTCCAACTGAATAAAGAGTAGAGGCGAAAGCTGAAGTTAGAAATAAAAATGAATCTAAAGAAAAGTAGCATGATAAGAGTGAAGCAGAAGAAGAACCAGAACGAGGCTCCAAAGGAGAGGAATAAGAAATTGAAAAAGAGGCATAAAATAAGGATAATAAGGATGAAGAAGAGGAAGAGGAAAGGGAGGAAGAACTCCTCAAGGCACCATTAGTCAATAAAGGCAAAGGAAAGGAGATAGTGGAAGAGGAATAAAAAACTGAATAGGAAGAATATGTAGATGAGGCTATTGAGGAAGCCATTAGTAAAGTGGCTACAACAGAGGAAGCCCGTAGAAGTTTACGCGAGATTATAGCCAACATCACTGCTAAGGAACCAGCAGTAGGATCTGTACCATCTGTTCCTTAGTCTACTCCAGATAAAACACTAGCTTTCAAGGGTTCCAACAAATAAAAATGGGCACAATTGTCTAAAGGTGCTGATGCACCAGAAGAGCCAGATCGAAAGAAATAGTAACAACATCATCCCAGATTAAGTGAACCTACTGGAACTCATCCCATCAGCCCAATATTTATTGAAAAAAATAAGCAATCAATTACTACTCCAATGAGTTCACTCAAGGACCGCTTGAGGAGCAACTCTAAAAAAAAGTGATTTCTTCTAGCATTTGCTGCAAAAATTCCACAACAACATGGGAGTTTCCTTGCCAAATTTAATTTTTCAACCTATATAAAAACCTTGATCTATTATTTTTTCTGTTTTGTTGTTTTGTTGGTTTATGACTTATTATTTTTTTGCTTGCATGTTTGGGTTATTTGCTTTTAAATTTTTTTGTGCATGTAAGGGCACAACACCTCTCAAGTTTGGAGGGGTTGTGCTATAGTATAATGTGTTTCTATTTTGATGTGTTTTGTTCATGTGTGTGAATGTGTGAATGAAACTTTGTTATCTAAATTTGTGTATGGATTGAAATACCTAATGAGGATAAATTAAGTATCAAGTCTTGTGATTGCTAAGTAAGGATAGTTCAAATATGAGGGCTGAATTTTCGTCTAGACACTTAAGCTTTGATTAAGTTCTATGAGATTGCTGTAGTAGAGTCTGTATTGGTTAAAAGGATATAAAACATCTCAAGTTTAAAGAAAGGTTTTTTGTGGAGTGTTTTTGTTAAACTATGCCTGTTATGAAATAAATTCTACTCCTATGGTTTAAGTTGCTGAGCAACCAGGGCTAAATATGCACCTCATATGCAGAGTTGAGTCTAAAGGCAACAAAAGCTATGAACATTGTTGTAGCATCTAGTTTTTTTTTAAAAAAAAAATTTTGGTCATTTGCTTCGGGTATTAAGTAACCAAATCTATTCATGAGCCCTATGTTCAGCTTTGAGTCAAAGGTGTCTTTAGATAAGACCATGATATGAGTATTGCTGCAGCAACTCTAATTTGTGCATTGGTTGAGTAATTGGGTGTTATCCCCACAAGTGATAGACATTCATATAAAAAATCAATGATACATTAAAGATAATTGATAAAAAAAAAACTTTGTTGTTGTAGCATAGTTGATGTTTGTTGTGATTTTTGCCCCTATAGATGACAAGTTCTGCCCTTGAGTATGGTGTAGTAATTGTGCAATGCTGCAATATCTCTTAACTTGATCAAAGTAGCACACACACACTTTAAATAGAATGAGGCCTAAGTCTAAACTTGAACTGCGATGGTAATCTTGCTTGATTAAGAATATGATCTGAGGGTTAGAAAATCCTTGCAAATGTGATGACATAACTGAGTTCTATGTTGCATGATTGTGTGATGCAAAATGATAGTGTTGTTGTCATTACTTAAGGACAAATAATGGTTTAAATTTGGGGTTGTGACAACTCCAGGAAATAAGAGTTATTTATAACATTTTTGGATTTAAATCAAGATTAGTTAGAGAATAAATGATATGTTTTAATTGTATTTTAATTATATTTTGCAGACTTAGTTATTTTTAGTTTATTCTCAATAAATTAAGTTGTTTTTGAATAAATTATGTGCTTAGATCATTTGCTTAATTGTAGGCAATTGTAAATGCAATTATCAAGGAAGAAATATTGTGTAATAGGCTTGCAAAAATAAGGAAAGCAATTGGCTGTAAAAAAAGGGAAATGAGTCTGAAACAGTGTAGATGTTGTAGCCAGTGTTGTAGCAACCACTGCAACAATCTTGGGGCAACAAAAGAGAAATTTTTGTGAGAATCTAAAAAAAAAAAGATGCGATTTGCAATTTCTACATCTAAAAAAATATGCGTTCTAGACTTTTATTTGTCCTAGTTTTCAATTATAAAAAGAAGCAATAACACAAGGAAAATGGAGAGCCGTCAACCACAAGAAATAACAAGAAAATAAAAAGAAAACAAAAAAGAGAGAGGAAAACTCAAGGGCTAGACAGGAGTTTGTTAGTGTGAGGAAGAAGAAATCAAGAACTAAAAAGGCCACTCGCTCTTATCTTATTTTTACTTGTTTTCTTTAATTCACGATCATGAACTTGATGGCTGAAACGGTTTTTGTTTCTATTTTGTCATAAATCATGAATTAAACTTCTTTTTGGTTGGGTAATAAATAAGTTTGATGGTTAATTGACTGAATTTTATATGTTGCTGCATGATTGCTACAGCATTTTGTTTTGATAATGTTTATTTTAATTCACTATTTCAACTGACTATCCATTTAGTGATACTAGCTAAGAAAGAGCCATAAAAGAACATGTTTTAGTAGAACATATCATATCAATACTTTGTTTTAAATTAGGTTTCTTAAGTTAGGGTTAACTCAATTTGAATAGGGTAATGTTTAATCTAAAACTAGTGATAAACTAGACATAGGAATTCACCTTTAGGGTATTAGAAACCTTGATCGCATAATATTATATCTTATGATGGCATAATAACTGGTCATTGTTAAGTTGCATATAGATATAAGAAATCCAATAGACGACAGCTGATGATATATTAGAATTCTGCCTAGTGCTGTAGTAATTGTTGTAGCAACAATACTGTAATAAAAATAGTCAATGCCATTAAGTGAGTTGATTCACTCAACCATTTTATTCATAGTGGTTATATTCTTATATGAGACGTGTCAATTTATTTTATTACAATTTATTTTCTGCCATTTAGATTAATTAGTTTAGTTTAGTTGACAAAAGATTTTAATTTGATTAGATTGAATTTGCACCATATTAATTGTTGTAGCAATTCTGATAGCATCAATCCCTGTGGAGACGATACTCGAATACTCATAACTTTATTACTTGTTGTGTACACTTGCGTACTGACACTCATAGCATATCTTGAGATTTACCCCAACATTGGTACATCAAATGGACTCATGCTCTCACAAATAAATCTATATTACAACAATTCATTAACCTTTCCTTGTAAAGTCGCATGATCAGAAGGACTCATGCGATAATGGGGTAAGTTAGGAAAACTTGCACTAGGGACTAGGTCTATATGATGTTGGATATCTCGCAAAGGTGGTAGCTTATCGGGCATCTCTGATGGTGTAATGTCTACGAACGTGACTAGCAATGGTTGTACCTCTTCAAGAATAGAATTTACCTCAAACTCATCTTCTCTTTGTAACTTCTTGCACCCATGACAATCTTTTTCCAGATTTCCATTTACAATAACCAGAAAATTCTTTCCTTCAGTTTCAAGGTTCTTCTTCTTGTTCGATAAAGGCATTAAGCGAACCTTTTTACTATTCTACCAAAACTCGTACACATTTTCCCTTCCTTTATGTGCTGCATCCATATCAAATTACCAAGGTCTACCCAATAACAGGTGTCATACATCCATGTCTACTACATCACATACCACATCAATTTTATAAATATTTCCAATGGAGAAAAGAACGTGACATACCTCTGTTACTCACGTTTCTATCCCTTTCTTTATCCATCCACCCTATTTTGTAAGGTGTAAGATGCTTCACTGTGGAGAGCCCCATCACGTCAACCAATGCTTTGAAAGTATATTCTCGCTGCTACCACTATCAATTATCATGTTGCACACTTTATCGTTGATGGTACTATGTGTTTTGAAAATCTTGTTGCACTAGTTATCTTATTTAAACTTCGGTGCCAATAAAATTTTCTGTATGATACAATTCAACAACTCTCCCTTATCTGCTTCTAATTCCAAGGCATCGTCGTCATTCTCATCCTTAACGTCATTCGCCTCTGCTTCACCATCTTTAATTTTTACCAAATTTAAATTTTTGGAACGGTAGTCACTCGATCTATGTCGTAGTTCTCCACATTTGAAACACTTATTTGGCATAAGTTTTGCACAATGATTATTCTACTATCTAGGTGGCTGTTGCTATCTAAGCAGTTGCTGCTTTAACTGATATTGTGCTAGTTGTTATGTTTGACTGCTACCAGCCCAAGTTTTATGCTTGTTTTCAGTCCCTGCATTGTTTAGTTTATTTTGCACACCAGTGAGTTATCTCTGCTGAACTCTAAAAACAACAAGTTGTTTTCGTTTTTCTAACTTCTTTGCTCTAGCAACTACTGTACCCATATCCCAATTCTTGTCTATAATCTCATCTTATAATTCTTACTTTAACCCGCCAAGATATTTTGTAACTGTTTGAAACTTTGGCTCATCTATATTATTTCTTGTGTGCAGATGATAAAATTCTTTTGTATATTCATCAACACTGTGATTTCCTTGCCTGCAATTCTAATATTTCACATACAACTGTTGTTGATAATCCACGATTTGATCAATGGCTTTCCCACAACTCCTCTTCGATTCTGGATGTTTTGCCACCATGTGGATGCTGCACCCTTTAACTTAAATGCCACAAGTTTAACCCGCTTATTCTGTAGAATCTTCATATACTAGAAGAAATTTTCTACATCTGATATCCAATCTAAAAATTCCTTAACATGCATCTTGCCATAATAATTTGCAATATCAATATTAATCTTGTAATATGAAATCTTCCCACACCTCCTATCATAATCCTCAGTGTCTTCTTCTTCTGAATAGCTTTCTAACTCTTCACACATGTGCAACTGCACTTGCCTCACGGGTTCTCAATTCTGTGGTACTATTTCACGATTGATGCCTTGAGGCGTTACTTCGCAATTGAAACCCCGTCAAACCTCTTCATGATGATAATCTTGAGGTTGTTCTTCGTGATTAATGCCTTCAACAACCCTCTCGCAATTAACTTTTTGCCGCTGCCCTCTCTCTATATTATTCACGAAAAAACGTGAGACCTTCAATTGCTTGCTCCATCGCTATCATTATCGGGTTAAATGTACTCTCCATGACTTGCAAGACTACTTACGGACCATTTGTCTAATAGCTCCATAGTCATTACCTATATCTCTTGATCAACGTCTTTGGGAGGGTTATTCCTTTGTTCATGTGGCCATACCATGATGATAAGCGAACTTGCTCTGATACCAACTGACGAAGCAGAATAGTAAAGAAGATAGAGAAAACAAGTTTATGAATAAAAGTCTATAGCATAATTGAGTTTGAAAAGTTCTTAAAATAATGACAAGATCTCTATATTTATAATACAGGAAACTCACTTCCCTAAGTTAACTTAAAAAAAGTGAAACTAAATCACAATTATATTAGACATAAAAGATAGTTTTCTAAATTAACTAAATTTCATACCTTAATTGACTCTAATTAAAATAGAAAGTCCTAAAATAATAAAATTTTAGAATCTTAAAACTCCTAAAATAACTTTCTACATCACTATACATTAAAATTAACAATTAAAAGTTGATAAGATCCTAAAGAGATTTAACATTTTTCTCGAAGGTCAATAATCCACCTCAGTGGTAATAAACGTTTAACTAAGCCTTAAGCAAGATGCATTTATAATTAATCCAAAGGTTTGTTAATGGCTTGCGCATGGCCTTATCCATTACACGGTTTTATTCATGTGGGCCAATTGTATTTATATATTAGTTAGCCTTTTGACGCCGATGTCATTTTTAAGGATGCCAAACCCTGTACTTTTCTATTTCGGTAGACCTAACGGCTAACTTGTTCGATTAGTTTAATTAGTTATTAATACTGTAGAATCTATTATTTATTATAAAATTATAAAAATCAAATTTTTAAAATACAATATATGTAAAATCATGTTTTTTTTTTTAATTTTAAACTCTTATCCATTGATCTAGTTTGACAAAAAAAAAAAAAAAAGAATAAAGAGTGATAATATAAGGTCAACAATCAAGGTAATCTCAAGTAAAATTTTATGAACACATGAAAAATCAGCAAGTGTAAATAATTTTTTTTTTGTCATATGATATATATATTTAATATAGTACAAATAAATTGAATGTGTTAAAAATACGGATTATTAAGTTTTCAATACTTCAGAAAATTATAAAATATAAAAGGATGAAACTATGAAATAAAAAACATGAAAAAAATTAGATGGTAACATTCTATTATTTTTTTTGTATAAAACTTTACTTTTTACTATATTGTCATTTATTAGTATTAGTTGACATGTTAACTCATTTATATATACGATATGATAGTTTACTTACAAAGTACCAACATTGTCCTTCAAATTTAAGGAGCCATTTTAATTATTTAAAATTAGAAATGTAGCCCAATAAATCATATACAAAGATAAACAAAGAATGTTGTAAAAGAAAATTAGTTTAAAAGTATTTTTTTTTTTATTTTAGAATAGTTCAAAAACTTTCAAGCTTTATGTTTCTTGAGAATTTATTCATATTTTTTGTCTTTGAAGTATTTGAGCTTGTGAATCCTTGTTTAAATAATAATTTATAATTTATTCTTGATTAAAAATGATTGAATAATAAATTTATTAGTTTTTAGGGGATCTAGTGATATGTTGCAAGTTGCAACCTATGCAACATAATTTTATCCCATCTCAAAATGTGAAAATCAATTCAGCACAAATAATAAAAAATTTTAATGCATTAAAAGAAAAGTAATATATTGGATCTCTTTAATTTTCTCTTTCTTTTTTAAGACATATTCATTCTGGAAAAAAAAAAGAGGAGGTTCACGGATGAGAATAATTATATAAAACATGCTTATTTACAAATATTTTTATTATTTTTACTGCAGAAGTTTTTCCAAAAATCCAAAAGAAAAATTATATTTTAACAAATATTATAAGACAAAGTCAGAAAGACTTTGTATCAAATGTTGTTAAAAAGCCATTCAAAAAAAAAAATTATTTATGCTTATATGAGTATTTGCTTTTATATCACACATGAGTATTTGCTTTTATATCACACATAAGTTGTCCCAAATTTCATATTACACGTACTGTACAAGATATATAAAGTTTCCCATTGCATCACTAGAATGATATAATCATTTTAGTTAAATAGTTATGATTTTTTTTAATTCAAATATTTTGTTCACAAAATAACTACTCATCACCCTAGTGAATATTTTTTTTGTCCGAGGTTGATGATTCTGTATTATGCATTTGTTATAAGAGTAAATTTTCTTTTCCTTCTAAGGCAATATTTCTTAATTTTAAGTAGTGTGTATAATATATAAGCAGCAGCTGAGTTTCAACATATGTAATTGACATCAATCTCTAAGTAGTCTGTCATGATCCCTTACTTATTTGGCTGAAAAAATTGAGCTGTACAAAAAAAAAAATACTTACAGGTTGATATAAGTTACATCATATGTAACATAGCTAGAGCCATATATATATATATATATATATATATATATATATATTGAGACAAGTCTCAGCAAATCAAATTTTTGACACACATGTTACTTCTATGGAGGCATGGCATTGTATTGCACAATTTAATCTAATAATTTAAAAATTGTATTATGTGACATAAGATGAAGTATTTGTTTATTAAATTTTACATAAATTGAATGATCATCATATAATTAAGTCTTCAAAAGCTCAAAAAATTAAAAAAAAAAAAACCTTCGTAAAAGAAACAATAATGTGAACGTCTACTACCCAGCCACATAATAGATTTCTTATCTTCAAAATGGAGCTTTAATGTAAACAAAAAATTTTGAATTTTCTGACATGTATAACAATGTCATCCAATGGTGTAAAATAAATTCTTCATTTAATAATTTCTTTAACATTATCTTGTCGCATTCTTTGTACTAAACTTCAACATAGTTAAAGAAAAACGACTTTGTATCATAATCAACTAAGCAGTCAAAAAGATCTTCTTTGCTTTCATCAAGCCACTCAAGAGAACAATATAAGATTGTATCAACAATTACCTCTCTTTACTCCACAAGATCAAAAAATGTACCAATGATTACCTCTTCTCGTTCTATAGCATTAATTTAATCATCAAATCTCATAGGCAAGGGTGGATGTTAAAAAATTAATTACCAAGGGCTAAATTAAATAATAGCAAGAAGTAAAAACCGACACTTGAGTATATAAAATTTTTTGTAATATATTTACAATTGTTCTCTACACAGTTTCATATTTTGAAAATGTTGTGCATTGGACTCATTATCAATACTATTAAAATACATCTTTTTCTACATGAACAATTAAATTATCATTCATCCATTCATCTACCATCTGATTCTAATGTTCATTCTTCACAAATTTCATAGCTAAAAATGTTCTCTCTATGACTATAGAAATGAGAAGAACTAATGCTAATGTCACTAATAAATATACTAACGGATATGCCTTATCTTTTTTTTGTCTCAAACATTCTTTTTGCAAGATCATCAATTCTTTTCAATCTTGCAAACTCGGTACTAGAGTGCATATATATTATGTAAGTTTAAAGCTGAGTTTTGTTTACCATAAGCTCTATTAGAGAAAAATCCTTTGGATAAAAATGAGCAATACGTATTGTCATTGTCAAAAGTAGTAAATTTAGTTATTTGAACTTAGACATGCCAAACAAAGAAGCAATTCCATATTCACCTCATTAAAATGATTATTTAGCTCTTGAAGTTGTCAATCTAAAACAGCAAAAAATAGCTCTAACTTGAAAATAATGCATGTTTGAATCTTTCAAGCCTTGCATCATGATCGACCCTATGGTAAAACACATTATTCATGTTAGGGACATCAATATAATGATTCAAGCAAAAAGAAGAAACCTCACAAAGCAAAGAATCCCACCTATCAACTCTCATCATTTGTGAATTTTTATTATATATTTCAACCAATTTTATGGCATTTAGAATATCTTGATCCTTTCTTTGAAGTGCTTGTGACAACTCATTTGACAATGCAAATATATCTCTAATCAAATATAGACTAAGCACAAAATCAAAAGACTGCATAAGTTCTACCAAATAATTTCCTTGAAATCTCTATTTGCCAAAGTTTGACTTATCTTTTGCAACTATCTCAAGCTCACTAATTAGTAATTACATGTGGAAACAAAAAGATTATATGAAGTAACATACCACATATAAGCCCCAATGTGTATCACCAAAGTGTTTCAATGTAGTCTCTTGATTTTGGCCTTGCCTACTTGGTGGGTCATCATTTTCAAGTGCTTCAACAACTAAAAGTAATTACTTCTCTTGAAGAATATCTCATTGCGTTACCTCCGAAGCCCCAACAACATTGACAATATTAGTAACTATATTGAAGAAAGAATTAAATTGATCATGTTTCTTTGCCATAGTCACAATAGATAATTATAGTTGATGAGCAAAACAATGTATATAATAAGCACACTCATTGTCATTCATAATAAGCATTTTAAGACCATCGAACTCGCCTTCCATGTTGTCAACTGTTGTGCAAATTTTATTGAACTCGCAAGAGCATGAATTTATTATAGAATAGATCAACTGTGACGAGTGTCGATCCCAAGAGGAGATGAATTTTAATTGCTTGTAGAATTAATTTTCTGAGTAGGTGATTGGATTTATAATGAAAATAAAGTAGGCTATCTTATGATTTAAATTAAAACGGGGGGAATAAACTATCGAAATGAAGTGCTTGGGTCTCCGGATCTATACTCAACATGCACTATCGGCTTAACATTCATTATTAGTACCAATTAAATCATAAAGGGGGATTTTTCACTCCTCATGAACCTCACTATAATAGATATGGTGCTAAGTGCTTCCTAGTAATAAATAATAATAACCTTACCTAGGAGACGGTTATACTAACCAATATTTAGACAAGATTATCACTATCCTGTCTACTTAAAAATTAAAACATCTACATAAATTAGGGGGAAGAAAATAAATTTACTAAATTAAGCTCATAGAGTACGTTGAGACTTCACCTTCAACCCAAGTTTGAAAGAAAATTAATTACTCATAATTGAACTAGGGGTACAATGAAAATTTTATTAAAATACACACAAAATACAAGATGAGACGGAATTACGCGTAAATGGAGCTCAAAAATGGATTTAGGGGTGTCAACTTAGGGGAGCCCCATTTTTATAGATACAATGCGTAAATCATGGCCATCAGATTAAAACAATTTGGACGCTCAGGATTGCAACACGTGGCAAGTTCTTATTGAATGGAACACATCATCAGGGCTGTCATTCTATGTATATGCATGTACCGTGACGACGCTTTTTCATCCACTAACATATCACACGTCATTGCAAGTTAACACCACATCATTATTTTAGACCAATAGGATCGCGGACATGTCATCAGTCAATACCACATCATTCGCTCAATCGGGACATCGCTTACGCCATCTTATAAGACATGTAAACAGATCGAATAGTAGCGAATGAATAAGACGTATATATGAACAGTACCGTATATATGAACAATACCATTTATCTTTTTAGACTCCTCCTAAGGTTTCAACTCACCCCGAGCTCAAAATTGTTGTCCGCTTTTTCTATTTGATCTCCTCGCTCATCATAAATGACCATCATGTCCCCTAGAATACATAAAATACTTAATTAAAATAAAACATACATAATTAAATCACAAAGGACGAAGACATAAAAGAGTGATGTTAATGTGAGACTTTTGGAGTGTAAAATGATAATTTTCTCTATTATAAATACACACTTTCTAGCACTCAACACACCCCCCAACCAGCTTGTTGCTAGTCCCTAGTAAATTAAGCGAAAATAAAAGTCAAACCAAAATGATGAATTTTTTTTAAAATAAATATTTATTCAATCGATCACCGATAATAATCAAATAAAAGATAAGCATTATTCCAATCTAAAGAAATATCATTCTCACATCAACTCTCCACATGAATCAGCCTTGAAAACTTTTGTCATAACTACAAGAATCAAATCACTTTCAAGAATGACATGTCAAACCCCAAAATCTTACCAAGAGAGTGATACTCTCACAAAAAAATTAAACAAAAAAATAATCAATCCGGTGAATGGTAAATTGAGAGAAAATAGTAAAGAAGTAATATCACACACTCTCACCAAGATGACAGAAATATGCCATTAGCTTATAAATAAAAAAATGCTAATCAAACCAATGAATTCATCATTCATTTTTTTTTCTTCTTTTTTTTCTTTTTTTTATTATTATTATTATGTACAACCACATCTTTATTTTTTTAAAAACGTTAACTCTAAGGAAATCTAGAGATAATGTATAAAACAATAAACTCATGTTCGAATGAAGAACGGCAAAAAGGTTACTTCTCCAAGAAAATGACAGGTGCTAAAACTCACTTTTAATTTATTATGACATGTGCATTCTTTCAAGCAACTTATATTTGTCTCCAACATCAACATGTAGAATAACAAACATGGTGTAACATAACTTAAGACCAAATATAATACAAATACTTAAATTTGAAAGTTATCATGTCATCTAATATGAAAAGATCACACAAAATATTTTTTTTGTTAAATTCTACCCCCAAACCTATTCTAGTCATGAAAATTACGCATTAATGGTGAAAATAACATAGAAAAACTAATTGGTAAAAAAAGCTAGAAAGATCACACTTAAAAGAAATGTCTAGAAATATTTTTTTAATAAGAAGATGCGTTCTGTGAGTCACTACACCCATATTTAGCAATCTTTGACTCAAAAATTTACCACAAGCTAGTTTCTAAAACAAAAATCGCAAAACTACACCAAGATTAAGATATTTCACAATGGTCAACTATTCCCTCCCCCTAACCGTAATCTAAACATAATCCTTAATGTTTGAAAGAAAATAGGTTTAAAAGACATCACCCCGGATGTTATATCACAAGAAAATATTTACAAGTGGAGAGTTAAATTTAATTTGCACTTCTTACTACAAATGCCCATCAAGTTACCATCATTAGTTGGCCATTCCAACACAAATGCTCCGGGATCCATTCTAGTCTATAAGCTTGTAGAATGCATCAAGTAACTCATTAGTAGTATGAGCGCAAATAAAAAATTTTCGCCGGGGAAGCGGATGCAATGGGTTTTTATTGCATGGTTAAAAATGCGATAAAGCTATCATAAAAGCTTATTGACATTTAACAAAACAGATGTTCATGAACGTTCAAAATCGGTCAAGATGCTAACGCGATTAGCCTGTAGTTGCAAGATCTCCGTAGGAAAATAAAAGACAAGATAATTTATCACTTCGTATTCTCTCGATACCGAGATAACTAAATCTTCACTAGTCAAAGAGTCGATTTAATAGCCGAAAGGTTTTGGCTTCGGGATGATGCCTAACACTTAAATCCCTCCGATGGTAGCTTCCGAGACCGCTTTAATAACCCCTGGCCACCTCCATAAACCAAATGCAAATTTCTTTTCACATGCCGACCAAGATCTACGGTCGCCTCAACGAACTCTTTATGTTTGCACATAGTTAAAAACCCGCATAAAGCACACAAATGTTCTTTAATTCTTTATCGAGTAGCCGCTATCGGGATGCTTCTAAAAATAATTTAAGCGAAAAAAAAAAAAAGGATTATATATCAAGGATCTTCACGACAATGGTTCACAATCAGAGCAGATGTGAAGATGCCTACGCTAAGCAAACGCTGGAAGAAACGCCTTGTGAGTCAAAAGGAAATAAGAGGTGTTAAAAGCAATCAATTATTAAAGACAAGAACGAATTGATAAAACAACAAAGCTGAAATAAAAACAACAATAGGGCCAAAACAATAAAGAAAAGATATTTACGCGTGAATGCGACGCGCCACATCT